>CABFOW010001351.1:32467-154682 GCA_902141385.1 Timema californicum | reverse complement strand
TTTGGCCTAAAGGCAGTTGGCCTAAAGGCATTTAGCCTACACTTTAGGCCAAATGACTTTAGGCCAAATGACGGGTACCCCTTCGGGCGGCCATCCTAGCCGTTAAGCTCAGCCAAAGACGGGAATCGATCGAGGTTCCCAAGAGATCCCCGGCCAAACGTTCTAAGAAAAGTTAAGTACAATTCACGTAGTTACTTCTATAAAATATGTGCATAGGCTTTTTGGCAATAAACACACAGAAAGTATATTCCCTTTACAACCATGTGTAGCAATTAACTAAGGATAGACATAATACATAGAGCAATATAAGGTTGGCACGAGCCCAGATACTAAATAGAAGTGAACTAAGGCCCCAATACTTAATAAAGTTGAGCTCAAGCCCCGATACTAAATAAAGCTGAGCTCAAGCCCCCATACTAAATGAATTTGAGCTCATTCCCCTATACTAAATAAAGTTGAGCTCAAGCCCTGATACAAAATAAAGTTGAGCTCAAACCCCAGTACTAAATAAAGTTGAGCTCAAGACCCGATACAAAATAAAGTTGAGCTCAAGCTGCTATACTAAATAAAGTTGAGCTCAAGCCCCGGTACTAAATATAGCTGAGCTCAATCCCCTATACTAAATAAAGTTGAGCTCAAGCCCCGGTACTAAATAAAGCTGAGCTCAATCCCCTATACTAAATAAAGTTGAGCTCAAGCCCCGGTACTAAATAAAGCAGAGCTCAAGCCCCTATACTAAATAAAGTTGAGTTCGAGACCCGATACAAAATAAAGTTGAACTCAAGCCCTGATACAAAATAAAGTTGAGCTCAAACCCCAGTACTAAATAAAGTTGAGCTTAAGCCCTAATACTAAATAGAAGTGAGCTCAAACCCCAATACTAAATAAAATTGAGCTCAAGCCCTTATAATAAATAAAGCTGAACAAAAGCCCCGGTACTAAATAAAGCTGATCTCAAGCCCCTACACTAAATAAAGTTGAGCTCAAGCCCTTAAAATAAATAAAGCTGATCTCAAGCTCCTACACTAAATAAAGTTGAGCTCAAGCCCTTAAAATAAATAAAGCTGAGCTCAAGCCCCGGTACTAAATAAAGTTGAGCTCAAGCCACTATACTAAGTAAAGCTGAGCTCAAGCCCCTATAATAAATGAAGTTGAGCTCAAGCCCTGGTACTAAATAAAGCTAATCGCAAGCCCCTACACTAAATAAAGTTGAGCTCGAGCCCCGGTACTAAATTTATTTTTATTTAGCACCGCGTCTTACTACCCGTTCGGGTTATACGCTTTAAGTACTAATTACTCCAATGGATTAGTAATTGGGAAGGTTGAATTAGAGGAAATGAACCCGAATTTGCGTGGAGGGAGAGTGAAAAACCATTTAGGAAAAACTGTACTAAATAAAGCAGAGCTCACGCCCCGGTACTAAATAAAGTTGAGCTCAAGCCCCAATACTAAATAAAGTTGAGCTCAAGCCCCAATACTAAATTGAGTTGAGCTCAAGCCCCAATAGTAAATAAAGTTTTGCTCTAATCCACAATTGGTATGGTAATTTTTTCAACATTCCTCATAAAATATGTGTTGTTTTTTTCTAAAAGACCCTTTCTAGGAAAATAGTACTATAACGTGATCATTTGCGTTGTCGATATTGACCATACCAGATCTATGAGCACGTGGAATAAAAGTTTAACTCGTCCAAACTAAATTTCCTGTGACGGGGAAGTTGAAGTTCTCATCATGGCAGGGAGTACTCATCTTTGTTTGCCTAAATGGTTTCACACTTTTATTCTTAGAAAATACAACTAACATTACTCTAATGACTCTCTTTTACATCCTTACCCTTTACGGGTAGTTAAATGTTGATAGGCCGGATAGATGGTGAAAAAAACAAAATAAAAATATTGATATCATCCATAAACATGAAAATTAGTGTTAAATAAAAATTATGAAACTCCAATAAAATTGTAATTTGTGTTACAATATGTTTTAGTTAAAATAAGAATGCATTTATCAGCAGCTTTTCTAAATAATTCTTAGAAATTCTCCTTGTCTTTACTAAAAATGGCCTCTAATCGCAAACAAATCTTTGTGTTAAGAGTGTATATTTAAAATCAATAGATAGAAAAAAAATTCCCACTCACTGGGGGGCCTTTACTCTGTGTGTTTATATATAGTTTCCCCAATCATGCACAATCATAAAACAAAATATCCCTTTCTCGCTGCATTGTTCCCACTGATAATGTACTCCCAATAAAGTTAAAGTAACTTGAAAAATCAATTCCAACGTCAGAAACTTTTGTATTAAAAGACAATCAGATTCTTGAACAAAAATTTCACGAGATTGATCGTCGAGGGATATAGTAACGGTTTCCAACTTTTATTCACAGTTAGAAAAGATTGTTTAAAAGTTCTGTGTTTGATTATTACCGAGGGCATAAATGCTTTTCGCTATGAAATTAAGTGTATTTTACTTTGATGTGTTTTTATTTACACAATGCATAATGCACGTGCAGACTACTTAAATTAAATTAATGTGGTAGGGACGAGGAAGATCGAATTTAAAGGAAATAAACCAACGATTGTGTGGAAGGAGAGTGGAAAACCATTTAAAGGGAAACCACTCTCTGTTCACCCGGCCGGGATTCAAGTTCCAATCTCACCATCACTAAATGAACATGACGTTGGACCTGCATATCCACCGATGCAAGTACGATTAGGGGTTAGAAATTTTTTGCGTGCATGTATTTTCTTGAATTATTGAATGGTAAGATGCTAATAGTCTGTTTATGTATTCTCTTATTCAGTACCACGTCTTACCACCCGTTCGGATTATACGCTAAGTATGAATTACGTTAATGAGCTAGGAATTTGAAATGTTCAATTTAGAGGAAGTAAACCTGCATTTGCATGGAGGGAGAGTGGAAAACCATTTAGAGAAAACCATTTAGGGAAAACCACCCTCAGTTCACCCGAGAGAGATTCGAACCTCGATCTCTCCGTCCTCGGCAGTCCAGCTCAATACAAAAATAGCGCGATAGCCAACTACGTCAACGAGGCGATTCATATATGTATTCAATAACGTGTATAGCCCTCTTCAGTGTTCGCATGGTCTAAGACACCACTCTCGCAATAGATTAGACTGCTGATGACGTAGAGATCGAGGGTCGATCCCGGCCTGGTGCTTTGAGGTTTTTTCCCAAAATAGTTGTCCACTCACTCTCCATGCAAATGAAGGTACATTTTCTTTAAATTAAATCTTCGTCTACCAAACAAATTAGCGTAACACAAGCAAATAACTCAAATGGGTAGTAAGACGTGTTGCTAAAGGAAATAAAAAAAGTAGCTTGTATAACTTTAATATAATTAGCGGTAAGGTTGGATCGGCGCTAGCGAATCTGAAAGACGTAATTGGCTCTGGCCCAGAAAAGAAAGATTTGCTTCGAACCTTAGTCGGGTGAGCATAGCAACTTTTTTCCTAGGGTTTTCCCCGTAAAGGGGATTTCTTGTTCATTTTCTTGAAATTCAACATCTTAGTCCTATATTTTTATATTAGTGGAATTTACGACTAGTTAGTAGAACAATTAGCAAAAAATATATATAATATCACCCATACATGGTGGGTGCGTAGACAAAGGTGTCAGACTCGTCTAATCTAGTTTGTTTGTAAGGGGTAGGTCTGGGTTTAAGAATTTTGAATAAGTGCCAAAATTTGCATGAAGTAAAAATGGAAAACTATTTAGGAAAAACGATCCTTAGTAAATCTGACGGGAATTTAACCCCTGATATCCCTTAATTTGAGAGTTTAGTTTATTGCGAGAGTGACTCCTTAGACCATTTGGTAACCGAAGCGGGTTGTACAGCTGGTGTTGTTTTTCTTAAATAATTTCCTATTTATAATTATATACATCCAGGCATTTCCCTGGGTAGCCACTAAATGCATGTACAGACTATTAGCAACTTACTCAACAATAATAGTATACAATAAACACAACCACCCATTTCAGTGCCCAAATGGTGTCCTACTGAACTGCTGATGATGGTGAGATCGAGGTTTGAATCCCACTTTGGTCTATTGAGGGTCGTTTTCCTAAATGGTTTTCCACTTTCCTTCCATGCGAATGTGGGTAGATTACCTATAAAGTCGTTCTTTCCACATCCATAATTCCATTAGAGTAATTACTTTGTATGCGTATAGCCCATACAGGTAGTAAGTCGTGGTGATTAACGAAATAATAATAAAAACAACACGCACAATCCCCCAGACATCAAATCATTAGTGTCAATATGCTGTTAGTCCAGGTGGGTGGTAAGACATGGTCCTCAAAATATATTATATTTAAAATATATGATTTGTATAATATATATAATACATTATATATAATTTGTATAGTATATACAACACATATAATATATAATTTTTATAATATATAATATATTTATACAAAATGGGTGGGCTAATATTAAAAACATATGGACAAGTTTCTGGTTAAATATTTCTCGTGACTCAAAAGATAGAAAAAACCACGAGGATTTTAAAATGCCTTCTAATTTAATCCTCGGTCACGCCAGACAGTGTGATCAACAGGTGGGCGCCATCGATTAAAATGTCGGAATATGACTTAAAACAGGGTGTTGAAACCTTTGAAGGTATCCGATGCATCAACATGAGCTATTTATCCGCCACTGTAACCGAGCTGTCTTGGTCGCAAGACTCGCATTGCACTCGATCAAAGTTTTTTTGATAACAGTGCGTCTTATTAGCCATTTGGGGCTTACGCATCGTTTACTAATTACGTATTTAGAGACGAGGAAGGTTGAAATTAGATTGAGTGTACCCTTATTTGCGTGTAAAGAGAAAGATTGGAAACCAATTTAAGATAAAAATCCTCTCTGTATTTAACAAAGATTCTAACCTTTGATCTACCCGTCACTAGAATTCCAGTCTATTGAAATAGTGACTGACATCTTATGTCTTACAACAACTTCTTTAATTCTGTTTCGCACGTATATTTGTGTATATAATTGATTTTAAAAAGTCAATACATGCGTGCTTGACTCCTAATCCATGTGCACATAGAAACATGTCATCTAAAATACCCTACTCATCGTTAAAACCTGGACTCTTGCATGGAAGGTTGATAGTAGCTGTGTGAACATAAGATCTCACTTCCTTCATGTTCATATCGTTAATACAGTCCAAACAATTCGCTTTTGATTTCAATCTAAAATATTCTCTATAATTTCTTCTTGGATTTGAAATAGATATTTTCTCTTGGTGAGCAAGTTAACAAAAATAAATCAGTACTATATTTATAGAAAGTAACCGTGGTTATACACGTCTGTATCACACAATATGTCAATAATCAAACAAAAACTCTTTATATACTCTATCGATTGCTGAAAATTATCAATTAAAATCAATTGAAATGAGATATTGAACGAAAAATAACTTGAATATCCACCATATTTAGACAAAAAAAACTGTTGAAATATTATGCAAATAAATACTTTGGACTAGTTTATAAGAAAGTCGATGCAAAATCCCGTTAAAATTGGCCAATGAATTTGTCAGTTATCGAGTGGCAAACAAACCGTTTTTGGCGTAACCATCATATTGAAACGGGTAACTAGATCAAAAAACCATGCACATAATTTATTAGGCCTAAGCTTAAAGAATCCCCCTGCCGAGTTCCGTTAAAATTGGTCAAGGAATTTGACAATCATCGAAGAACAAATGTACGGATAGATCTACAGATGACGTTCAAAATGGTCAAATTAAAACAGAAGGTAGCTTCACTCGGTCACTAATTAAATAGAGTATATTACTTGAGGGGGACTTGAAAAGGCACACGTTTTTATATCCTTTGGGAATTTTTCTATTCTTTCTTTCCGCCCAAGCAGTTTGTCTATTTGAAGAATGGCGTAACGTCGTTTTATAAAAATGTATGTTTTTCTTTGGAGGTAGGAGGCCCAAGAGAAGAAGCCAAAGGTGATCCATCAAGCTGCGCCGTCTTGCCCATGATTACCGTTATCGAACCATCCACTTCCTTTTCACTCTCCCCCTTCCCCTCGATGCCATGATACGATGGAATCCTCGTTTTATCTTCAAACCGACTTAGAAACAAGCCGGTCACGAAACACCTTTTGACGTGGAAATAGAGCATGGGACTTTTAGTACTCTAAATGATTGTTAAAGAACTTGACTTGGCTGAGAGATTTAAGGAAGATGTTAAGGGACATATTTTATCACTTCTGTATTTATTATTAAAGTTAAAAGCCACTAAAACTATTCTAAATACCAGAATGTATGATGGAATAATGAACATTGTTTGTGGCAAATTCTCTTTAGCTCATTGGAAGAGCATTGGCGCAAAAATCAACAATCATGGGTTCTCAATTCTCATATATATATATGGTTCTCCATATATATATATATATGGTTCTCCAATCTCCCTTAATTCAAATTCGGGTACATTTCCTTTATATTATACCTTCTTAGCTCCTGCCCTATAATTGAAGATAAACTCGGATAGCCCGGAAAGCGGGATAGTACGTAAAACTCAGGGAAACAAAAATATATTATTATTTTTGTTATTATTATTATTATTATTATCTGCGGTGGAGGCCTGGCATTCCCCACATTCACAAGTTGTGATTAATACACGTCTTGTCAAAGGTGAATGAAGGGTTTGTTAATCAGATAAATCTGTGCCGGGCCTGCGGATTGAACCCCGGAAACCCAGTACGGAAGTCTGACACCATCCCTTAGACCACCAGGTCACCAAAAAATGCTAATATTAATTTATTATTAGACTCACAAGGAAACAACACACTTCAGGGGCCGCATAGTCTAAGGCATCCCTCTTGTATTGGACTAAATTGCAAATAACAGGGATATCATGGTTCGGATCCCAGTCAGGTGTAATGACGTTGGTTTTGGTAAATGTTTTCCCTCTCTTCTTCCACGAAACCATAGCACAAACTTTTTCATATTGTGTAATATTGCTTAAAAATATAATTTTCAAAAATGAGTTTTGAGTAAACAACCCCAAGTATATTTTTCTAATAAAAACAAACAAGTAATCATTTTAATCACAATACTCAGTTTATATATATATACATAAATCCAATTTTTTAATTATATTAAAAAAAATTAAATTTTCAAAAATTATTTTTAAGCCTTCCTAAAATTATTTGTTAGTTGTAAAAAGAGAAGGTACTCTTATTTACTATGAAAAACTCATCTCAGATTTCCATTTTTAATCAATCTTCAGGATCAATTTCCAAAAATTTCAAATTGTCTCTAAATTTTCGTAGGAAAATTAAACTTAAATTAATTTATTATAGACAAATAAAAATACGTTATCATTGATATTGTTAAATAGTCCTCCCGTAACAATTTTGAACCAAACCGTTAGAGCTATTTATTTATAATTAAAAACTCAAGTCATTCGTTAATTACTGTTATTTTATTTTAGAAAAATCTATACAGCTATTTATAATAACTTACAATAAACTTAACAAACTCATTTTAAACCAAATCGTTAAGGCCATTATTTAAAATATTCAAACTAAATAAAAAGTCATCCCAAAACAAAATTTTCTCCCAAAAATTACAAATAGATTTATTTATTATTTTCATGAGAAACATTCCCCAGATATATACTTTTTAAGTAAAATCATTATGTCCATTTTCAAAATAATTAGAATTTAAAAATCAACTAATGACCCTTTTGTGAATTTATACCCAAAAACAAGTATACTGTGTTATTTGCTATGTCAAACACTCCCTATTTGGAAATAAATACTTAGGAAATTATAAAAAGATTTCTGGTTTAAAAATAATCAGTAAAATAACCATAATTTATTTTTACCCCAAAAGACAAAAATATAGTGTTAATTGTTATGTAAAACATTTCCAAGATTCCAATTTGCAACCAAATCATTAAAGACATTTTAAAAATATTCCAAGATTTTTTTAAAATCCAGTCATAAGTAAACTTCCCATAAAGGAGTTTCTACCTCTGGAACAATTATACATTGTTATTTGTCATACCACACAATCTCCAGAAATACATTTTGAACAAAATCGTTAAAACTATTTTCGAAATATTTATAATTACCAAACATTTTCCCTCAGTAAATTACTCTTCAACGATTTTTGGCCCGAACACCAATCATACAGTGCTATTTTTTATACTACATAATCTCCGGATTTACATTTTGAACTAAATCTTCAAATCAATTTTCAAAATATTAAGAGTTTTCAAAAATGTTCTCACAGTAAACTAGTAAACTACCCTTTAACGAATTTTTTCCAAAAACTAATTATAGAGTGCTATTTGTTATACCACATAATCTCCAGATAAACATTTTATACTAAATCTTTCGATATATTTAGACTTTTCAAAATTCTCTCCTTTGGAAACTACACGTCGACGAATTTTTGCCCAAAAACCAACTATACAGTACTATTTTTCATGTCAAACAAATCCTAGGCGTGCAATTTAAACAAAATTGTTAGGGCCATTTTTGAAGAATTTTGCATTTAAAAATATTACTCAATAATAAGCTATCCTTCATTGAAGGGCTAGAGTAAAAATAGAAATAAAACTTTTTTGTATAGCCCCATAAAATCTAAATATCAATTTGAACGAAATCAATCAAACTATTATAGATCCTAGGCCAGGTAGGGACAGACAGACAGATAGACACAGGGACAAACAGAATTATAAAATCCACTTTATTAAGTTCGTGTTCACAAAAAACGTAAATATTCGTCATAATATTGAGATTTTTTTTTTCACAATCACAATAATTTCCCTTGATATGAGAAAGTAAAATGTGTGAGGAAAGCTGTATGTTTCTGGGAAAAATATAAAGTTCTAACTACATTTACCTTATCGGGCTGGAATTAATTATAATGCTTACGGGCACTTTTAGTAAAGAGTTGGCTTTTTAACCTTTGACCAAAAACACATGTCCGCCCTGGGCGCCCTTGAATAAATAAAACCCATCAGAATATTTTACAACCTCGATCCCGATCAATCGGCCTTTAAATGGGCTATTATATCTGATTAATCTGGATTTTTGATTCATAATTCTGCCTGAATTAAATTACACTGAAATGAGATTTTATTAATATTTAGTTGACAACAGTGAAAGTGGAGTTAGTGAAATAGTGGTTTCTAATTATAAATGTTGGTGTATTTTCTTCAAAATACTATAAAATTGTTTCACTGGCTTCATTATAACTGCTTGTTCATTATTAATAAAATGACCCACTTCGGTGATGAAGTTGGATAACGCGCTAGTATCGTGTTGAGATAGACTGCCGAGGAAAGGGAGATCGAGGTTAAAATATCACTCGGGTGAACTAGGGGTGGTTTTTCCTAAATGGCTGTCCATCCTTCCTCCACACAAAAGTGGGTTCACTTCCTCTATATTCAACCTTCCCAATTCCTGAACCGTTAAAGTAAATAGCACATAAGCGCATAAACCAAACGGGTAATAAGATGCGGTGCTGTGCTAAGTATATTACTAAAAAAAAATCTCACTTGACTAGGACCACTGGTTCGAACAGAGCTCTTAACCTCGATTTGCATTTTTAAAACAGGTGGCCACTTAGAGTGGCTTTGACTACGTAAAGGGACACTTCGCACTCTGTTAAACCCGATCACTGTGGTTCGCGCCCGAGTAATCAGAATCGAAGATCCCTAGCGAGGTTAGAAATCGAACTCGAAATCCCGAGTCTGAAGAACAGTGAGCGTGGTTGAAAAACGGATCCAAACAAATGGATGAACAGGGGTTAAAGATGTTCAATTTAAAAGAGGATTTCTTGAACGTGATTACATACTTTGCAGACTTAGGTCAAAAATTGGTGAGATGTTAGCTAGTGCGTTTCTTCTCTTAGCTCCTTTGAGAGTCTTTAGGATGCATTGTAACACTTCTGGTGGGGTATTCCAAATGAAGCTTCGGCACGCAGTATAAAATGTTACCTAATACTTTATGTTCCTTACTCATGATTAATATTTGAGTAGGATTTCAGTACTGATTAAATTCTAATTGTATGTACAATATACCTCACCCCCACCACTCTATTTTCCTATCGTTACTGCAGTCTTTACTATTAGAACCAGGTCTTACTACCCATTCAGGTTATACGCACTTACGGCTTATGTGTAATGGTAGGGTGATTGCGAGATGAAAGGGAGGACCTACTAGTTTAACGTGGAATCCGAACCACAGTGGAGGCCTGGCATTCCCCACATTCACAAGTTGTGATTAATACACGTCTTGTCAGAAGGGAAGGAAGGGTTTAGTAATCAGATAAATCTGTGCCAGGACCGAGGATAGAACCCTGGACCCCAGCACATAAGTCTGACACCTTACCCCTAGACCACCAGGTCACCTACTGCAGTCTTAATGCCCGCTCCAGTGGTCGAATGGTCACGCTCATGTTAGACTGGCTTGCTGAAGACGGGGAAATCGGGGTTCGAATTCAAGTTGGGTCTATTGAAGATGTTTTTTCTTAATATTTTCTCACTATCCTTCAACACAAATGAGGATAGACTACATCTAACAGCTTTCATCCTCGTCCCTACTCCATTAGAGTAATTATCAAATATGTGTATAGCCTGGACCGGTAGTAAAACAAGAATGCATTTAAAAAAAAACAGTTATTAAAAAATAAATTTTTGGATTTAAATTTGAAGTATATCTCCTTGATTTCTCCTTTGATTCTAAATTGATATTTTTCCTTGGCGAACAGGTTCTATAGAAAACAATTTAATATTAAGTTAATTACTACATTAAATTAAGAGAAAATGACTATTGTTAACTCAATTTAAGATATATGTCTCATAATATATGCCAACATTTTAAAAAAACTTTGTACTTGATCTATTGCTTGGAATTATACATTCAAATCACTTAAGATGAGCTATTAAACGGGAAAACTTTGGCACTACCATCAATTGAAATGTATAGCCAGATAAAAAATACTACATACATCAATAGTTCTGTCTGGATTACAAGAATATCCCTGCAAGATTTCCTAAAAATTGGTCGTCATATTAGATCGATATCACGTAGCGACGTTACTGATAAACATGTAAATTCCAAATTATTAAAGTTAAAACCAAACCTCGTATAACTTGGTCAATTATCACGACAACTATTAGCAAAACAAATTGCGCTAAGCAAAATTTGATATAATCACAGATAATATTTTACAGTCATGGGCGTAGCATAGTCATGTAAATGAAAGCAAAGGTAAAATTATTATTTTTATTTTTTTAGTACTGCATTACGGGTTGACAATAAAGTTGCCCCTCTCCTAGAAAAAAAGTCTGCATATATTCTTTTTCTTCCAGTTATGTTTAAAGCATAGACGCATTCGCAATGTAGTTATTAGTATTCATGGATTAACAGGATGAGCAGAGATTTTCATTTCATTTAAACAAATGCATTAGTAAATATCCTGGTTTTAAAAATAATACTTAAGGAGAGAGTTTCACTTAAATGTGTTTTATTGATAACCTAAATTTTAAAATATGCAATACACTTTTAATTTGTGAAAAATCAAACAATGTTTTGAATTAAATTTTTGTTTTTCTATATCTTAAATATTTCTCAAAACAAGGATGTAAATAGTTATTATGTAAAACCCCTACGTATTTTTCGTAGTATCTGCCATAATTTATTCCATCATTCTTTCAGTATACCTATCACTGGATTATGTATAAAGACATCACCTTAATGTATAACGTATGACGAACAAAATAACGAGTGATCGATGTAGGCATATTTATTTGCCGAACGCCTATTTTGAGCCTGATGACTTAGACCGTAGAATCCTGTCTGTTGTTGCTAAGTAGGCTATGTATATGATTATCGTTCAGTTACATCATGTAGTGGTGAAGAGAGTAGAGGTTAATTTTTCATCTAAAGTCCCATTTCCATAGACTGAATTTTATGTGACAGATATTAAATTTATTGATTCAACATTCAAGCACTCGTATGTAAGGTCATGAGAAATGCAGCTGTCATTTTTAATAGACATGATCAATAGTCAGAGAATAAAATTATAATATAGTAAGTATTAGGTTACTAATAATGATCACCAAATCATTAGCTATTATTTTCTATTAGGTACTTCCTTCCTAGGGAGCCCTTGTGGGTTTTTCGAATGGGGGGTGGATAAGTGTCTCATCTGCTGAGGGAGGTGACATACCCCCCTCCTTCCTTGAGAGAAAATTTCTAGAATTCAACTTTGTGGAAGGAAATTTTAAAGTTCTGAGCTAATTACTCGTATATGAGTTTCAAGTACCAGTTTTATCAAAAACGAAATGTTTCTTTAAAATAACAAAAATTTAAGTTAGTTGTATTTGAACCAATTGAAGATAAATATTATATGTTTCATAAGTGTATTCAACAGAACAAAATTTAAAAAAAAACTATTTAAGAGGGAATGGGAGAAGCTCTACATTTTATCATTTTAATCTCTGTTAACTATAATATTGATAATTCAAAGTCGTTGATAGCAAATTGCATCCAAATCCAAAATACACTATTTGATTATTTCATTAAAATTAACAAATAAGTAAATATAGAAGAGTTATAAGGGGGGATGGAGCACCCCTTATCACCCATCTAGGGGCAACCATGCTTCCTTCCAAAATCCCATTGTAGCATGATCACCAAGGAGAAAACCCAACCAAACCCAAAGAGAAATTTCACAAGAAAACCAATTTATCCTTGGTAAATCCGGACACTTGCAGCTATTAGTCTTATACTAGGAGATTACAATTGTTTGGAAAGAAAAATTTAACTGTTAGTTAAATCCAATCTTGACTATCCATTGTAAGTCTCTTGGATTAGTGGTGGAAAGGCCAAATGGTTCTTGGTGTGACTTTAGTTCAGTGGCTCTCGACCGTTTCGAGATCACGTACCCCTTGAAGATAATTATATTTCACCACGGTCTCCCTTCTCACAACTCAACACAATGTGAAATTAAAAACCTAATCACACGTGTCTAGTATTTAACGTAATACATTTAATTTTAAATTTATATATATACAACCCACTTCGGTAGCCAAATGATCTAACGCGCTACCCTCGTGTTAGACTAAACTGCCTAATCCGGGGAGATCGAGGCGCGAATATCGGTCGGGTGTACTGAGGATAGTTTGTACCTGAATGGTTTTCCACGCAAATGTTGGTATACTTCCTATAAATTTAACCTTCCTTATCCCTAAAACCATTAGCGCAATTAGTACTTAAGCGTGGAAGCTGAACGAGTAATAAGACTTGATGCTAAAAAAAAGTCTTAAGATATGTGGAGATATGCGGAAGATAAGTATATAACAAAGACATATTTTTGGGGTAATTTTAAACCTTTAAATGGCTGAATAACTTCAGAAAACGCTTTAATAAAGTTGATATGAATCAACAAATAAACTACTCGTATTTGCTTTTATATATAATAAATGTTTCTGGCCAGAATCTAAATAAAGATCTCAATTGAGACAAGGTTTGTTTAGTTACCTTCGTATCTATGTTCTCATACATTTCAGATGTTATAATATTAATGGAATTCTAGAAGTATGATAAACTGAACTATCTAGGTTTATCACAAACACAACATGCCATGTTCATAGTCAATATTATGACGAGTTTAATAATCAATACGAGGTCATTTACCTGAGCCAGTAGACATGCGGTTCCCATTGCGGTGAAAACGAACGTATTTATTTAAAGTTTATGGATAACTTTATAATAAGTAATTCAAATATCAATACATATTTTATTACAGTTGTGGAAATATTAAATTGTATCTTCATCTATATTTATTTTAAAACAAAATATTGTTGGTCAAAATAAAACAAGCTATTTTCTAACAAAAATTAAATATTGAAAATATTATTATTATTTTTATTAGCACCGCGCCTACTAACCGTTCGGGTTGTAAGCACTTACGCTAATGTGTAATGGTAGGGTGATTGTGAGATGAAATGGAGGACCTACAGTTTAACTTAGAATCCGAACCACGGTGGAGGCCTGGCATTCCCCACATTCACAAGCTGTGATTAATACACGTCTTGTCAGAGGTGAAAGAAGGGTTTAGTAATCAGATAAATCTGTACCGGGACCGAGGATTGAACCCCCCACCCCAGCACAGAAGCCCAACACTTTATCCCTAGACCATCAGGTAACCCGTGCTGGACATATTAAGTAGAATAATTTTACGCATATTATTACCCATTTTGGCTATACGTATAAATTGATTACGCTATTGGTATATGTATTAAAGAAGGTTAAATTTATATAAAATGTATCCATATTCAGGTGGATACAAAGTGAGAAAAAAGTTAGGAAATAAACCTAATAGTATAACCAACAGGGATTTAAATCCTTACCTCCTTATCACTGAAAATCCAGAGTAGCACAAGGGTGATGCGTTAGTCCACGTAACTATCGAAAGGTGGCCTAAAATAATTCAAAACTCTCTTGAATACCCTTAATGTGAATAGATTAGTCGTTCTGTCTTTCGACAGGTCCATTGTCTTGTCCAGATCGAGTCCTGACCATGTCCTATTCAGCAGATTTATTTTTAGGAAGTTGAGACTTCATCTTCCTTCCTTTTTTTGAGGTCATCAATAAATGGCATTTGTTTTTTAAGTACGCTAAATGTATTTTGGCAAATATTTATCAAACTTGGTAAGATAATTGTTTTCCGATAGGAACACTGGTAAAAAAAAATGTAAAACTTTGATTTGATCTTTGTTAATATTCGATCAAGACAATTAAATCGTTTTGCTTAAATATTTTATCATATTTTTTTCTATTTAACACCGGCTCTTACAATCCGTTCAGGTAAAATACGTTTATGTACTAATTACGCTAATAATTTTAGGGTGGTTATATTTATAAGAATCGTAAGTACATTTGCGGGGAGGGAGAGTGAAAAACCATTTTATAAAAAAACTCTCAGTACACCCGACCTATATTCGAACCTTGATGTATTCGTCATTGGCAGACTAGTCTACTGCGAGAGTACCACGTTAGGACCACGCGACCACTGAAGTGGTTAGGGGTAAATTACTCCAGCTACCAACTGGTATTGAACAAAGTTTTTCCATACATTTAACCCGACTGTTTTAACCACCCATTCACTTAGAGAGTGGGGAATAAAAGGGGTTTCTCTACCCCAGCATACCTGAGCCGCGTGCGGTTAAATGGGTCCTGTGCTCATGACCCACCTTTATATAAATGTTGTGCTCTTCCTTTAGTTCATAGGGATTCCCTCCCTTCCCCTAAACCACCCACAGACCCTAGTGCTACGTGAGTGACGTCAGAACGACGTTGAGACAGTAGTTACTCTGGCAACCAACCAGCTCACGACGTCACGTTTTACTAAACAAGTTGAGCCATTAAACTGTAGTGAATGACTCTCAGAATGACGTCATTCCTTGACTGGTCCTCCTCTACTTTGAATTTTTACTGTCAACAGTCACGTCAAATTAGACTAGAACCATCCGCTCTTTATGTGTTTATTTTACCCAACGTCTTTCTACCTACATTTGAATTATGTTGATGGGAATTAAGGAGGAGGAAGGTATAATTTAGAGCAAATAAAGGCTCTACTTTTATTTTTAGAGGTAGAGTGGGATACCATTGAGGGAAATAACATTATTAGTACCCGCTTGGTGGCTGCGTGGTCCAACGCAGTGGTATACAACCTTTTTTGCTCACGTACCCTCAAACATATTTTTCCTAACTTTGCACCCTAATTAGATTTTACAATACACCCATAAAGTACATCCTATCAGGGAACTAAATAAATGCATAATAACATTATGTTGTGGCTTTATTGCTTTGCATGGATCAATAAAATATTATATGGGATTTAAAACAATATTAAAATACAAAAAAGTGACAATACTTATTTAATGATTACATATAGCCAACCAGTGACATGCCTGGTCTGGTTATTTCTAAGCTAGTAATTCAATCCGGGGACAAGAGTTAATGAGTTCAAGCATGGGACCTGGCTCAGGTTTTATACTATTCCTCTCCATATTTTTTATGATGTAATTACAGATAATCTTTGTTCACACAAATAAGTAGAAGTTTTGACATAGTATTATCACAAAGTCCTTGAATTCGTGGCAAGCTACTGTCCAGAAATTGCTTTTAGAATGTTATCAGCAGAAGTTTCAATTAAACCTTCTCTAAATTTTATGGAAAGTTCAGATGAAGTGACTCTTGTTATGATATCAAAAGGATTTTCTATCCAATCATGTGTTTTCTCTGTTTTCTCGCTATGTGGAAAGTATTTCTCAGAAATTCTTTAGTGAGGCTGAGCAAGAGCCATTTAATTATTTTTGTCAATCAAGGCATCACTAACTGAGATTTCATTTTGTTCAATGAATTCATAAAAAGTAGGGAAGCTTGCAGTGTTTCCATCTCTAACACAATTGATCCAAAACAAAACCTTGTTGATCTTGTCGTGTATAGGCTGTCTGATTGGACGAGATGACTAGCAGGGGGGAAAGTAGTTTTGCTCTTGACGTCCAGACAGACTTACCTTTAGTTTGCCTCTGCCAAGCAGTCATGAGACATATACACACAGCATAACAGCGTCCAGGAGAGTTTGTACGCAAATTAGAAACATTGTGGCGTACCCCTTGGAGTACGCATACCACAGGTTGAATACCACTGGACTCTTTAACACTCTCGCATCAGACTATAATGATGAAGACGGGGAGATTGAAGTTCGATCCCAGTTGGATGAACTTAGGGTGGTTTTTCCTCAATTGTTTACTACTCTCATTTCATTCAAATGTGGATGCACTTCCTCTAAATTAAACCTTCCTAATCCCTACCCACTAATCTAATTATTACATAAGTGTACAGCCCGAATAGGCAGTAATAAGTTGTACTTAATAAAATAAATAATAAATTCTTAGTAGCCGCTTTGGTGGCTGAATATTACCAGGCATCTATCTCGCAATAGTCTGGACTACCAATAACGTGGACATAAGGGTTCAAATCCCGGTTGAATGTACTGAGGTTAGCCTTTCATAATTAGGTGTCCACGCAAATCCAGATACAGTTTCTATAAATTCAGGCTTTCTCATCGCTAACACATTAGCGTTAGTAATACATAAGAGTATAACCCGAGCGGGGAGGAAATGTGGTGATTAAAAAAAATCCTAAATAAACCTGGCCACGATTCGAACCAAGAACTACTCATTTGGCTGAAGTAAAGCTGAGTCCACACGAGTTGTTTACACCTATAAAGACAGTTGAATTGCAGCCCCACATTTTTAGAGCCACGTACGAATTGCGGCCCTGTCTGTTGACCTAACCTAACCTATCCTAACCTAACAAACCTTCAAATATTTACCAAAACCATTGAACGACAAGAACTGAGGAAGTTTAGATATTACGAGGAATGTCGACATGAGACAATGATAGTTTATATCTGAAATTTAAGACAGTATGATAGAAAGCACACCGATAACTAGGTGGACGCAATTTATTCCTCTCTCTCGAGTGAGTGGGCCACAATATGTACGTGTCTCTCAAACAACCGCGCCGCAACTCGTACACGATTTCAATATTAGGCCACATCTCACCCACTCAGACTCATTTACAAGCAAACTAGATTATTTGATCCCGAAATATAGTCCACGTGCACACCAATGCTCTTCATCCACTGTTTTGGAGGACGGCTTTGGAAATATCATATTTATTGATATTGCCCATCAGCAGTAGTTTTTGGCTCAAATATAATAAAATACATTTTTTAAATATTGTACTGGTGTGTGATTATTCTAAGGTGTTAAACTTACATGACACGCTTTTTACGTTGAGTTTCTGTCTCGAATCAAGCCAGAAGATGCCTGCTGAGGGGGATATAGAGGTACTGTTTTTCCTTGATTTAAAAATTTTCAAAATGATTTTCCTATCTCGTTTTAAGGCAAAATCCACCTTCCTTTCTTAAATATATGTCAGCCCCCTGGGAAATAAATAAGAAGCGTAGCTTCATAAAACACATCCACTATAAAGTGAATCAACAAAACAAACAAATTATCTTAAAATATATGTTTAACAGAAGCTTTCTAATCGATTTATATTTATAAGTGGACGTTTGGTAAAATATTGTCACCTGCTAAATTTTGATAAAAATTGGGTTACTTACCAAAATACCGGATGTAGATTTAAATTGAATTAATTAATTTTTGTCATCGTTGGATTATGGGCAATCAATATTTGTATATATTTGAGAAATTTCGAAATATTGTTTAGATTAGTTATTAAGTTACTGTGTTTACTTTCCATTTTACAATTTCCCTTCTGTCTACGGCTTATCGGTTAAAGACCAGAAAAGGAAAAAGAGAAATGGCTTATAAGAGAGAAAAGAGAAGGAATATAAATGGAGGAAAAGGTGTACTTTGTTTAATCAAAGGCTGTATGATTTATGATTTATAATTACGTCACACATAAAACCAATATTCTACATACGCGTTTCTATATTTTTTTTCATTTCTAGCTGTGTATATAATCTAGCTAGAAATTAAAAATATTTATCTAATATCCCCTTCGGTGGCTGCATGCTCTTACAAAAGACAATACCATCGATGAATGGGGGCTCGTGGCTCAATCCCGGTTGGATGTGCTTAGGGTGGCTTTCCCTAAATTGTTTCCCACTCTTTCCAAGCAAATGCGGGGACACTTCTTCTTAATTCAACTTTGTTAATTCTTACCTCATTTATGTAATTAGTGCATAGTCATATAACGTGAATGGATATTAAGACACGGTGCTATAACAAATCCTTAATACAATACAGAAATGCACTCTTGATTGAATGTGTTAATGGAAAAATGGGGAGCTTTGCGGCTGTTTGAAAATCATGAATAATATAATTTATTAATAAATTTAATTTTCCATCAAATCACAAATTAAAACTTTCATGAAAAGTAGATTAATTTAAAAATAAATTGTTTGATACACCGGACAGACTTGCTAGTATTGTTATCTATATTATACTCACATCTCGTAAGATATGTGAAACAAAATAATATGAATTGTTTTAGACTATTATTTTATTCTGTGTATTTTCTTTCAACTAACCATTTACCAAGCTTTATTATTCCCCAACATATAACTCAGAGAATATTATTTCAAATAAATATTGTTTATTTTTAATAGTCCTACAACTATGAAATGATGTTATTTATTATTAATTTCCTCAGAAGAAGACTGCTTTCAAATAGGCTGATTTCCATCATCATTACCATTCATCCCCCAAGCTTCGCCTTTCATACTTTATTGTATACCATCCACTTCAGTAGACGAATAGTCTAAATCAGGGATTCCAAATGGCGGCCTACTATGCCTTATTTAAACGGCCCGTAAAGTTTATTGGAAAAGTTAGTAAAATTGATATTTCTAAGCGAGAAACGTAAAGTTTTGACTTGCTTGTGAAAAATCCATGAAAGCTCCAACTGAAGTTAATTCTGTAATAAACTTAATTGCATTCTATTTTTATAATAATTTGTACATAACCGTGAGTCCTATCTCCATCCACCCCTTAGCAAATTATGATACGGGCCACTACTAGACTCTTGGATTCAATGTTGACTCTCTGGCACTTTTAAGTTGTAAACCTCTGGTCTAAAGCGTAAAACTAGTGGGTTTTTTTTCTATGTGGTTCACCACTCTCCTTTCACGCAAATGCAGGTAGATTACCTTTAAAATTCTTCCTTTATCATCCTATAAGAGTAAGTATCATATATGCGGACAACCTAAACAAGTAGTAAGAAACTGGGATTTAAAAAAATGTATAGTTCTGCTTTATTCCATCTTAATTCGCTAGGAGTGCAAAATGTATTTGTAATTGACAGAATTAAGCCCCAACAGAGTCACTGATGGCTCTGATATCAATGATAGATCATAGTAGCCAATGATATCCACACGTCCACCACAGACTATAACTTAAAATATGAGTGAAGAATGAACCTGAGCACGGGACTATCCCTTGAGAGCTCAGTGGTTAGAGGATTGGCGCTAAGTCAAAGGTGCTGGGTTCAACTCACGCATTCAGTTTTTTTTTCAATTTATTCCAACATATTTAAAAGGTTTGTTATTCTTTCTCTTAAATTCAAAGACGCTTGGTTTAAAGGCCACATTACACGTAGCAGGTTGCAGCTCTGCTTTCTGCAGTCGTTTTGCAGCGCTGCGAGCTGACAAATATCGGGTACATAATACACACACGCTCACACAATAAGTTTCAGACAAATGATCATTTTTCTGCTCAGTGGGGGAAGTGGAGAGGTATTTTATTGTTCTTACCTCCAGGAGTATCGTAATGAGTTTATATTCTTAGTTACTGATCCTCTTGTTTTATCTTCATCAACCTATTGAAATTTCGATACCGGTTCCTCCAAACCCTTCTCTTTACTAAAATGATCCAGATATTCATCACCTTTACCTTTTCATAAACATGACATTGTTTCGTACAATTCAATTAATTTTGTCGAGAACTATTTGCTGAATTTTTTTTATTTTTGTCATAATTTACTAAAATACGAGACCACACATTATAAAATATAAACACCACCTGTGAACAGTATTAAAACACGAAGGAAACTGGCTAGAAAATGGTGATCCACTTGTACCTTAATTTCGACCAGGCTCACGCATGCGTGGTACAACGTAAGAAGTGCAGAAAGCCGAATACGTAGCGCAGAAAGCAGTTTCTCGATGAGAAATATCAAAATCCTTTTATATTCGCGAATCGTGATTCAAGCTTTATGGCACGTGCACTGATCATTTAGGTAGGGTATATTACTTGACCAGCTTGCAGCGCTTTTAAATTATGTAAGATAGCAGTACTGCAAAACTATGTCAGAAAGCGTCACTTCAAACTGCTACGCGTAATGCGGCCTTTATCCGGTATATGCAAGGCTTGCGTCACCTAAAGGCCTGGTTTGAGTTTAAATAAACACTGCACATCCGTTGGATTTTGACGGTCAGTTCAATAAGAAGTAATTGTCAACCATCGTTTCAACAGTTTCTATCATTTATTTTTCTCTTTCAGCTGAACTATCTTTTTATTTTTCATTTACTCGTCTAATTTTGTTAATGATTTTTTTTCTTTCTCAAAATCTAAGCATTTTTCGCCATTATTCATGGTGCTTGTTTACTTTGTATACTAGTGGTTGTGCACCCTACGGATGGTTGACTGCATCGCGGATGTTTATCTAGCAAGCTTTCAAGTACAGTGAGTGAAAAACTAAAACTTGCACACGGCCAAACTAAAATAAATATACCTAGGTATATCCTGATTTTTGTAGGAAGCCCTCTTTCGACTACCAACATTGAATGAACGTGACTAATATTTGGCATTCTTTAAATATGTCTAATATGATTTATTAAACATAAATTCATCTAAAAAGTTATCATAAGCTTTCAACAAGAGGCCTACTTCCTTATGGATTATTCTTTAGTTTAGTTTAACATTGCTAATAAAATAGACTAATAATGTATAAATGCAATTGTAATATTTTTTTCCCGCCATTGTGGCAACCTTAGTTTACAGTTCTTTTATGAAACTCAGACTGTACACTGACCCAAGCCCGAGCTGTCTTTTTGACAACGATTTCCTGATTTCTACACAACCTAATTTCATTACTATTTTATTATGTTTTAAATAAGAATTTGCCAAAATTTTCAATTTTGAAAAATATTCCATACGTTTTACGTATTTTAGTAAAATGACCATTTATTTTGAAAACAATTTCTCGATTTCTAAAAAACTAATTTTAACTATTGATAAATATATTTGGATTTATTTGGTGGATGTATCAAAGTTTACAAATTCTAATATTAGAGCTGCACTATAAATTATATGTAGTCTCCGTTAGTCGGTGAATACATGGACGCTAGTAAAACAAGAAGTTCTCGATGCAATAACATATAAATGGCACCGTGCACCAAACACATTTTCTCTTTCTTTAAACTTAAAAAGAGACATTTACTAAAAACTCATACGATATGTAAAACGACATAAAATAAACTGTTGAATATATATTCCACCAAAGAGAATAACAACTAATTTCATACTCCAAAGACTTATAGGGTTCATAGCTCTGAAATTGTTGTTTTTATAAAAATATATTTTAAACAAGAGTTTTATATTAATTTAATAGTACTATATATTTACGATGACAGCTTATTTCGTATCTCAATAGTTGGGGATGTATGATCAACAACAGAAATTTCCACATTTCTAAAGTATTCTTAAAGTCATTTTAATGAGAAAAAAAAGAATTACGGGTTAGTTTATAAAGATAAACAGCGACTAGATATATAATTTAATAAAAAAAGGCAAGTTTCAATAAAATCGATTTTATCGCCCTCTACCCTTTAGAAAACCACTCTTAATTTTAGGGTTTGATACCTAATTCCAAAAACATCTACACCTAATTTCATAACTGAGGGAACTGCAGGTCTAATGGAGAAAAGATTTATCTTCGCGCGCGCTCTCTCTCTCTGTTACCGGTTGCCAAACCTTCAAGCTTTCGTTTGTTAGGAAGTGAGGGGGGAGGGTTTACTTGGAAATCCCTCATTATAAACAATGTGGCATTGGGGAGGTTGGGGGGGTTCAATTGACAAGCAAACACATTTCCTCTCGGTGTACAGACTTTTCTTGAAACATTAACTCTTTCCACAATCGTATTTTTTTCAAGATTGAAGTATATTAACGTTTCTCTATTCTCCACGTAATTATGCTTAAACAATTTTATGTATAAAGCTTTTTCCTCATAATTAATATACAAACAATGTGCATTGCCACTTGAATTACTGAACAATTTCCGTCTTTACGAATTTAAGTGTAGACTTTCAACACCATTGCCCTTTCTTTATTACTTAATATTTTCCTCTTGGAATGTAATTAATTATAACATGTCGGAGACTCCATAATTTTTGCTAGATTTTAACAGCTAACAATATATTAATATACATATAAAATTAAAATTCCACAACCTTACGGCAAAAAAAAACACACAACACACACATACACAAAATCTTAACGTGATCAATAAAAAAAAATTCTACACAGAGTACTAATAAAATATGTGTACCCTCCCTAAAGGTTTAGAGAAGGTAGCAAACACATAAAGAAAGAAATACAAATAATACAGAGTTTTATTAATGAGACATATAAAAGTACAATACATGACATTAAGGATAGTTCATTTGGTTTCCGTTGTCTTCTGTAATTAATATAATGTGATTGTAGAGTGTAGTATCACAACAAATTGATAAAGAAATACATAATAAACTGAAAACAAAACCTCCAGTATAATAAGCCCTGTGAGTACAGACAAATGAGCCAATAGGGGTTAACTAAAGCAAATTATTGTTTGGGATCAATATCCAGGATCATAAAGGCTTCTGAGAAGACAAGCCCTACAACTCACCCACTACAACAAAGTAAACAGTGGAGGGTCAATAATTATTAAACATTTAGAGAAATCCCTTGAACTGACCTCAAGAAAGAGTTCGCTCGATTTAATGTCTGTACCCCAAAGAACATGACCACTAACCCATCAGCTTGTGATCACTGAGGTTCTTAAGAAGCCTAGCTACTTAGGCATCTAGCAATTAAGCAACTAAACGCTCTATCTATGGCAACTAATAGTGAGTTAACATCATAGTCATGATGAGGAGGTGCTAGCCTAGTCCCTCTTATACGGGGATAATTAGCCACAGCTAGGGCAAAATAGCTACAGCCTAGAGCTATAGTGGTCACACTCACGAACAAAACTTGTCTACGAGGTATACACAACTAGTCCAAGTATGAGTGTACGACATAAGGAGGCCGTCTACATGGCTTAAAATAAACTTGCAATAACGATATAAAGGCTTCCCGAGGGAAGAGCCTATAATAAGTAGTAAAATACAAGATCCCATAATAACACAATACAAGATACTTAGCAAATGCCAAGATACCTAATTAGGTCATCAAAACACATCTAGCACTGTAACAACTTACATTGTAATAACACTCACCAACTGGGACAGCCGCTCTCACAAGGTCAACACGCGGCACTAGCTTTACCAGCGACCTCCACTCTCGCCAAATACAACAAGCTGACTGAAGGTGTGTCTACGCCGGGCCGCAATGAAGCTCGACCACGTGTTCGTCCAGCAAAAAAAAATGGGAAGAAGAGTTCCGCTTCCGCCTTCGCGGAGCTTCGCGAAGCTGCTACGTGCTTCAATATGCGCCTCGAACTTCACCTCTCCCCTAGTTTGTAATGTTCTCCAACCTTCCCTTCCTTCGATCCGCCCCCCTTTCTGAGAATTACATTTCGTATAAATACTAGCGGCACCGGGATCTCAGGTCAATTACTACCCCACCGGCTTGAGGATAAGAGGTGAGGACAGCGACTAGGTTTCGGGGAATATTACCATCCTACCAAAATAACTATTTCGGCGTCATGGGGGGAATTCTTTCTAAATTACTATTTGGACTTTGTTATTAAATTATTTTTATTTGAAGTTTGACCATGGTACGCGCTTATCGCGGCTGGAAGTTAGACCGTCGCTTTCGCCACCACTTATATTCAGGGTCTGAGCCCTATTTATTTGTAATTCATATTTTTGCCAATATTAGTTTTAACCAGAGATTGTCTGGTCCTGGGTTCGAAACCCGGCTTATGTTATTTTCAAGTATAGCTGTTTCTGGACTCGACTTTGTTCGCTAAGTTAAACTCCTAGAGTTGATAGGTTATTATTACTTTGTGGCCTTGTGTCATTGCTATGACGTCACGTTTGCTACGGGCGCCTGTAAGAAAGTTGTATATTTATACTAGGGTGGATAACTGTAACGCTAGAGTAACCAGTTATACCATTCCCCTTAGGGTAGGAACTAATCAATTTAGCGAAGTAACCAAAGACCATGTCACTGAGATCCCGTACCGTAACTTTTGATGGGTTTAATGTAACGTAATTTGTTTTGAGGAAGTAACGTTTATGTTTACCTTTTAATGTAATTGATTTCCGCGTTGGACGAAAAAGCGCGCTTCACGCAGTATTGAATGTTTTCATCACTTTGTTATTGTTTTTGACTAAATAAAATTGTTATGTTCAACCAGGAAACTCTTTACCTAATTTACTGCCTCTCTCACCTTATAGATATTAAGGGGGGGGGGGTTGCAGCACTCCCCACTAGTGACTTAAGACGTTCCCTTCTTGGCTATTATAACAACATTGACTAGCAACGAATCTAACGTTAATTAGCCACATAGCTATAATGATGGCTGTATATAAACAAAATTCTAACATAACTCAAACTCATGTGGATAAGCCTCTTATTACAATAAACAACACAAGTAGTAACATACCGGCAAGAAACTATATCTTCTCATTGAGCTCTCATGCCCCAGTTGACTCTTGTGACAACTCTTGTAATATCAGCCTAATTAGCTCAATACTTATATACACCAATTTATCAGGGGATTGACTTAGAAAGAAATGAGCTCTTCAGTCACGACTCCCAAATAAGTTGAGCCGAATCTTAACCTTCCCATTGCTCGTCGCTATACTTTTAGAATTGCATAGCAACAGATAAACAACTCGGCGAGAAACAGTAAAAACCGTACGTAGACGGGAAGTAGCCAGTCCGGCTAGAAAACTGTCCGTGCGAAACCCAACTCAAACGTAGAAATCAGCTGTGACAGCGCAGCGTTATTGTAGCCCCAGTGGTAGAGCAGGCGGAGCACTTATAGTGCACCAGCGACAGACTATGGTGGTGTTGGTGATCCAGGTGAGGTGGGAAGCTACCTATGGGTAGCCCCAGTGGTAGATCAGGCGGCGCACTTATAGTGCACCAGCGACAGACTATGGTGGTGTTGGTGATCCAGGTGAGGTGGGAAGCTACCTATGGGTAGCCCCAGTGGTAGAACAGGCGGCGCACTTCTAGTGAACCAGTGATAGACTATGGTGGTGTTGCTGATCCAGGTGAGGTGGGAAGCTACCTATGGGTAGCCCCTGCGTTGACTCTACTGGACTCCATTCCGGCCGGGGTCTACTCAGATTAACTGCTACAGTAGAGAAGGTACAGTTAGAGACCCGATCAGTCGTAAATTATTACACGTTATGTCTCATATTCTGCTCGAGTGGTATATTAAATCAACTTCAAGACTGAGAAGGAAAAAAGGAAGGGGAGAACAGGTGTCAGCCAATCACGTCTTACAGCAACAGCGCAGTGATAGTGGTCATCAAGGGGGGGGGGGGAGCGCATGCGCAGTGAAGCAGAGAGAAAGAGGCAATATGAAACGATTGAAGCCCCAACATTACAATTTCTTGATATGTTTGATTACTGCATTTGAACGATATTAAGCTTCACATAGACTTTTAGGTCAAGGGAAGACCAATCACTAGGGTAGTTCATGAAACATAGAAGACCTCTTGAGAGGCGAAAAAGTCACATTATTGTGTAAGCTAATATCCATTAGCTCGGCACATATGTGTTTATTTAGTGAATGTTTTTGAGCTAGTTATTAGGAAAACGAGACTTAGACTACTGTAACTTTACGACTATGCTGAAGGAAGACGCACCAATTACTGGCAACAACGACAGCCCAGCATTGCCAAATTTGATATACATTCGAAGGAAGAATGATCACTCTGTTGCTCAATTGTAAGCACTCAGTTCCCTCAGCAATGAAATCAGGTGTAGAGGGAATATTATGAAAAGCCTATAATAACTTACCAAGCTTTAGTCCAATCTTTAAAATCATTTCGGCTCGGGTCCAAGATACAGATAGAAAGAAGGCATCGCAAATAAACACACTCTTTTTTCGGTTTGAAGAGGTCATGAAATGTTGAAATTCATCAAAATCTCGAGTGCAATTTTTTGAAGATCATAATACTTATTTCTATCCTCGAGGGGTTGAAACGGAGCAAAAATATGTGGCCTCAAAATAAAAAGTCTAAAACTATGGATTTGCACAAACATTATATAAATTCTTAACCGAAGCTGGTCTTAACTACAGTTTAATTTTCATTAGAAGAGCTTTATCTAAGATTTAAAAAGTTATTAGATTTACTTTCACATAGCCATACGTCAAGTAACTTAATTTGAAGCTTTTACTTTTGATACATGTTTACTAAACATTTAACATTTTTTATAATGTTATCAATTTTTGCTAAAATAATATGTTTGAATTTTATAAAAGTGCCTTACTTACTTTAATCAAATACTTATTTTACCTACCTACTTACTTAACCTACTTACGTGCATTACTTAATTACTTATTTTACTTACTTAGTTACTTTACTCACGTTTCTTACTTATGTATTTACTCAATGTAAATAAGAACTCAAAAACTAATTGCCACAGATATAAAAGTACTTCACCTATTACTATCTCTAGGTGTCTCCAGTCAGTCCCCCTCATTACATCTTATCCATATTTTGAGCTAGTTCTATTCAGTCCCCCTCGTTACATCCTACCCATATTTTGAGCTAGCTCCAGCCACTCCCCCTCATTACATCTTATCCATATTTTGAGCTAGTTCTATTCAGTCCCCCTCGTTACATCCTACCCATATTTTGAGCTAGCTTTATCCAGTCCTCCTAATTACACCCTATTCATATTTTGAGCTAGCTTTATTCAGTCCCCTCGTTACATCCTATCCATATTTTGAGCTAGCTCTATTCAGTCCCCCTCGTTACATCCTACCCATATTTTGAGCTAGCTTTATCCAGTCCCCCTAATTACACCCTATCCATATTTTGAGCTAGCTTTATTCAGTCCCCCTCGTTAAATCCTATCCATATTTTGAGCTAGCTCTATTCAGTCCCCCTCGTTACATCCTACCCATATTTTGAGCTAGCTTTATCCAGTCCCCCTATTACACCCTATCTATATTTTGAGCTAGCTTTATTCAGTCCCCCTGGTTACATCCTATCCATATTTTGAGCTAGCTTTATCCAGTCCCCCTAATTACATCCTATCCATATTTTGAGCTAGCTCTATTCAGTCTCCCTCATTACATCCAGCCCATATTTTGAGCTAGCTCTATCCAGTCCACCTCATTTCACCATATCCCTATCTTGAGCTAGTTTTATCCAATCCACCTCACTATACCATATCCCTATCTTGAGCTAGCTCTATCCAGTCCACCTTATTACAAAATTATATAAACACATTATTTATATATTGTGTCATTAATATTTCCTAAGCTACTAGTTTTGTAAAATTAGTTGTTTTGTTTAATATCCAAAACATATGAAGGTTAATTTGACCAAATAGATGCCTTGTATTAAAATATGTACGTAGTGTAATTGTTTTAAATAATAATATATGATTACAAAGACACAATATATTTTATCTTTCTATTATACGATCAAATTATATAATGAATTATTAGTCTCAGAGAAACAAAAAAAAAGAGCACATTTTGTTAATGTTCATGGAGTTCAAAGAAAGATAGAATTTTCATCCTCCACTTTTAGATGTCATCGAGTGTATGTTTTCTAAAAGCAACACGAAAAGTAGATTTCTGATTTTACGTCAGATTAAAGAACAGGGATTGTCCTTGTTAGTGGAGAGCTTACTTACATCATTATAATGGTAGTCTCTTTGAACATATTCCTTCCAAGCAATCAATATATACTCTGTTTCAACAAAGTATTTACCTATTGAAAGAGTACCTATCTTTACATCACTCGAATGTGTAGGTGCTAAATTAAGTCCAAAGAAACTACTTTACGCTCATCTTAACCTTTACACGACGGACTTCCTGATATATATATATATATATATATAAAATTATATATTATGTGAATTAGTGATGACGTGCTCTAGGGCTTTATACACGCAAAATAACTAACGGTGAGTTAGAGATTAAAGTTCTAATCAAATCATGGCGTATATATCTACTTTTCCACCGCGTAAATGCGGGTATAGGTATTTTAAATCTTACTTTATTCATTTTCAACTTTATTTAATATACTTTACATCCATTACTGTTTCCAGCCTGTAGAAGTTTGTTATTCAGGCTATATTTGTTCCACTACCGGCCTGTTAGGCCTGTCGTAGCTTCATATGCCTTATAATCTAACCTAATACAAAGACAGGAACAGCATATAGTTCCCAGCTGTTAATTTATCATAGTGAAAGGGTAAGCCCACATTTCACCTATGATACATTTTTCAGCCATGCCGGGAATCAAACCCGGTACCCTTAGCTCAGTAGTCAGATACGCTACTGACTGAGATAAGGTGTCGGATTTTCAACCTCAACTCGTTTGTGTAAATATACGGTTAGCACGGGTGATTAGTTGGATGCAATGTGCCCTAAAAAAAAGTATAATAGTACCTCATTCAATTATACCTATAAAATAAATTAAAGGATTTCGGTAAAAAAAAGGGGGGGGGAAATACCAACTTTCCCTCAAATGAGCCAATGCCGCTATCTGTTTAACACTTACTATACCTTTCTAACGCACTCTAGAATATGTTTAAAATAGGTCTGTAATTTTTTTTTAGCACAGCGTCTTATTAACAGTTTGGGTTTTCCGCTTATGTACTAATTACACTTATTATTATTATTATTATTATTATTATTATTATTATTATTAGCACCACGTCTTACTACCCGTTCGGGTTGTACGCACTTACGCTAATGTGTAATGGTAGGATGATTGTGAGATGAAATGGAGGACCTACAGTTTAACGTGGAATCCGAACCACGGTGGAGGCCTGGCATTCCCCACATTCACAAGATGTATTGTCAGAGGTGAAGGAAGGGTAATTACACTAATAGTTTTAGGGATAAGTAGGTTAAATTTATAAGATGTGTACCTGCATATGCAAGGAGAGAGTGTGGAAAACCAATTTGGAAAAAACACCCTCAGTACACCCAACCAATATTCGATCCTCAATATCCTCGTCATTGGCAGTCCAGCCTACTACAAGATTAGCGTGATACACCACGTGGCCACCGAAGCGGGTATATGTTATTTTTAAAATAAAGGTATCATCTGGGGGTCCTTATGAGGTTTGAGATATGAAAGTTGTCCTGTTAAGTATGTTTGATTTTCATAAATCTCTTTTTCCCTTGTGCCCTTTGATTGGCTGTTTCAAGTTTAAACATGTTACGATGATTATTTATCTGCATATATTTAAAAAAGTTAAGTAAGAGGGGTTCAACATCCATACTTAAGTCTGTCGTAGGCTGTGCGTCACACACACACACACATACAACTATCCGATCGATAAAATACTTTGCTTTTCGTACCTCCGACCATTGTTTGTGATTACAAATCGCATTTTATGCTCTGACGCCTTTGTAGAGGGAACATTCTAGGAGGAGTGCTCATTGATTTTCGAGCTATTTCCCTTTCCAGTGCTAAATTCAGGGATTCCCTGTATAAATACCAGGGGCTGTATTTTATGGGTGTAGTTGTTTGGAAGTGAGAGGTTAATTGCTCCTCTTAGATCTTCTAAGAGATTCTTGAAAAAATATATATGGAAATCTTAACATGTGATGTGAATTTAATTGGTTGTAAATATAATTGAATCATGACGCAAGAACCAGACTTGAAATAAAGGAATAAAATATAAGATAATTAGTGAGAACCTTTAAATAATTTCATAAAACCATATGTTTGTGTATTAAATTTGAATTTTATAAACACATAATTAGATGGCCTACAAATTAACTAGGCCTAAGATACGCTACTAAAATCATTTTAGACCTATCCTAAAGGCAGGAAATTAAATAATTATATTCCTACTAATCTGTGCATGACTATAACTATTTAGCTACGTTAATAGGAAAGGGATGATAAAATAAGTATTTAGAGGAATTGCACCAATCTTTTCTTGAAGGGTTAGTGAGAAACGATGCAGGAAATTTCAATGAAACTGGATGGGATTCCAACCTAAACCTTCCCATCACTGTAAAATTAGACTACAATTAAAGTTTCATAAGAGGAAATATTATAAAAAAACTACAATTTTTTTTTGTTTGTGGTCAGAATTGATAGCATGTTACCATTTTATTAATGTTATTTTTAAGATATTGATAATATTTGTCAAAACTAAAATTACAGCTGCAGATAACATGATTTGACGTATTAAAGACTGAAAGTACAGTACATACAATAGCTTACATAGCATTCTCGTAAAAAATTGAAATGTTTATGAGCATGGCACTCAGTATGAGTGTGTAACGATAAGGGGATATGCTTAGTTAAATATGTATAGTATCTGTAGAGTAAAAATACCAAATAAATGTACATAAATTTAGTCTATATATACATATATATATATATTCTGAAAATTGAAAAATAACACCTGGACACTGGAATAGAACTAGGGACCTTTGTACGCCAATGCTCTTACCACTGAGCTATCCGGGAATCTTCCCGTGTTCAGGGTCATTCTTCACTCATATTTTAAGGCAGAGTCTATAATGAACGTGCGGAAATCGTCGGCTACAAATGTGATATTTTATTAAGATCACGAGCTATCAGATAATGCAGTCACCTTCGACTCGGTAGTTGGGTGACCTTGTGGTCTAGGGTCAGGTGTCAGACTTATGTGCTGGGGGTTCAGGGTTCAATATTCGGTCCCAACACAGAGTTATCTGATTACCAAACCCTTCCTTCACCCCTGACAAAACATGTATTAATCAGAACTTGTGAATGTTGGGAACGCCAGGCCTCCACCATGGTTCGGATTCCACGTTAAACTGTAGGTCCTCCATTTCATCTCCTAATCACCCTACCATTACTCATTAGTTTAAGTGCGTATAACCCGAACGGGTAGTAAGACGCGGTGCTAATAATAATAATAATAATAATAATAGTAATAACTGTAGGGGATTGCATATTAATGAATCAAATAGCCAAAGCTATCTTGGATAGCTCAGTGGTAATAGCATTGGCGTACTAAGCCAACGGTCCCGGGTTCGATTCTCGTGTCCAAATGTAATTTGTCAATTTTCAGAATATTTTCAGAATATGATATCTAGATGGAGTAATCCTCACTAAAAATCATAAATAATAGCTTTGGCTATTTGATTCTTAAATATATATATATGTATAAGGAATATCCCAACACCTTGGTTCAGTCAGTAGCCTGTCTGTTTACTGAGTTTACTTACGGTCCGGGGTTCTATTCCTGTTCCGGTTCCCCTTTCACAATAATAAATCTACGGCTGGGGCTGGGTGCTCTAGATTTAAGTTAGTTTATAGAATGTGTGCTGAATTAATCAGTTGGTTCAGAAAGTGCACGTTAAATACCTCTAATAAATTAAATAAAAATAGGAACAGTGTATGAAGAACAATATTTGTCAGTTATAAATATTATTAAAACTACTTTAATAAATTAATAGGTCAAGTTTTATAGCTGCTACTTTGGATGCCTAACATCAACTATAATAAAATAATAATAATCATAAATTAAAATACTATCAAAGTTGACTGCAAATAAAGTACAGGCTTTCTACAAGGTTGTTTCTTTACTAACATTTGTAATCAAGCAAGTATTTTTCAAATATTTACTAAACCTTCTGATTCATTTATACAGAGGTATATTATTTGTCATGTTAGCTTTTAATTAATATTAGCAAATTAAATTAAAGCTCAAATATATTTTATTTGATAAAAAAACTCTATGGTATTAAAGAATTCGAGAGTTCGTAGAAACCAGAACGTAATTTTATCATCCAAACCCTTACCTGACGCCCAAACTCAATCAAATCCATTTTAACAGTTTGCATTGACGTTCCGACCTACCAAGGTCTTGTTTCTTCAGGTATTCAAACTAACAATTCTATTAGATGTAAGTCAAAATTTAAATTGAATAGTGTAAAATTGCGTGTAATCTGAACAGGTGACTAAACGTGGTATTAAAAAAAAAAAGTTTTTTATGTTTTTTTGTGCAAATTATAGTTTTCTTAAATACTTTATTCAGACCACCAACTTACATACATCTCTAGATGTTTATAAATTAAACGACCCAATAATAAATTTAAATTTAATATTGAACAGTCGTTTGTGTGTTTTTTTCTTAATTTTCAAATTATAATTTCTTAAAAGACTACCTTCAGACCACAAATTCATACACACCTCTTGATGTTTAAGAGAGAAAATACCAACAAACAATTAATTATACCTAATTACTCGACATTTTCGACGTGGCTTACACATAATTTTCACTCTTATTATCAGTCCTACACTGAAAAGAAATCTAAACGTTCCTGTGAAACCCACTAGAGGATAACTACTTTGAAAGGCTCAATTATGTAAATAGAAGTCATGCCTGACACGTAGTAAATAGAGCCAGCTAATTACAACCTCCGTGAACAATGGCGTAATTATTATAAACAGTTCCTACACATTCACTTTAGGGAGACGGTAAATCCCCTTAAGACCCCAGAATTAGGAATATTCGAGCTTTTTGAAAAAAGAAAAAGTATATTTATAATAGTTTACAAAAGGCTTAACATAAAAAAAATATTGCCGCGTCTCACTACCTATTCAGGTTATTCGCTCATGTACGCTAATGAGTTAGGGAAGAGAAAGATTGAATTCAGAGTAAGTATAGTCGCATTTGTGTGGAAGGAGAGTGAAAAATAATTTTAGAAAAATCTTCAGTGTAGCGGACCATGATTTGAACCTCGATCTACCTGTTATCGGCAGTCTAATTTATGAGAGTGACTCCTTAGACAATGTGGCCACCAAATCAGATAGACATACCATTATATTTATATTTAAAGATGAGCATTTCATAAGATGAAAATATATAATAATATTTTAATTATTTTATCTGTATAATTAGTGGCTGTATACGAACTTAGTTCCTTTAAGGGTGGTTGGGAAGTCAGGTTGTCGGAGTTCGGTCCCATGTTGGTGTAATAGCTCGGCTCCGGCTGTTGTGGCGTTGAACTAACGATGGATGTAAATGTTTTATCAGGGTGAATGAACAACAAGTAATGAATAGAATGACTCAAAATAATCTTAACCAAAACTATGGTACAACACGAGCATAACCTAAACAAGCCTAACCTAATAAAAGGTACAACACGATCCTAAGCCTGTGTAAAATTAGATGGAAAGATATTTGGTTGGTTCATGGTGATGAATTTGTGTGGTTTTTATGGGTTTGAATTAGTATTATGACTGGGGCCAAAATAGTTCTTCTAGAGAATTGATGGGACCAAATTCCTATTCACTCAAATTTGGTTAGCTATGAACATAGTTTTACATCTTGGTTCGAGCATTTATGGAAGTTTAGATCAAAATAAACACATAATTATCTAGCAACTAGGCCTTCATTAAACTATATTAACTATTTAGAATTTAATAATAAAGCATATTTAGGCACATAAACTACCACAATTTTCCCTCTATTAACCTTTTTTGAACCACCACATGTGGCACATTGTTGAATGCTAAGATCATATTTTAGTCTAGGTTGCCATTGATTGAGATGTTGGGGTTTGAGTTCTGGCTGAGTGTACGAGGTTCTCTTATCCTAAAATTTTATCTTCTGACCCTCCATGAAAATGGGTTTAAATTTAATATAGACTCCATCCTTTTAAAATCATACAGACTACATTCACATAATTATTATCCATACGTACAACTCACCCAATCTAAGAGTAATAAGGGGTGACAAAAAATATGTAGCGCGTGTAGGTTAATTGAAGAATTATTGTCGTAGTCCATTGATGAACGATATTCAGCTTTATTCAGCCGAAAGAGGTTATAAATTAAACTTAGAACGCTTTTTTTACAACTGATTAACCGGGAAAATTTAGACACAATACTACGCTCGAATCATAAAATGTACAAAATAATGTGATTTTCCACGTTTAATTTGACAGCAGTGAGTCTGGGATCCGTTTAGTCCATTTTTCATTCTAAAATAGCTATCTTAAAATTTAATCATGTTCTTAACATTGTTTTTTATTAAAACTTTTTTACTAATATAACTCCAATGTTATTTTAAGGTAGAATACAGAAAATCGTAACATGATTTGAAGCCTAGATTTGAAATATATTACCTATTTAATTCAATGTGTTACCCCTAAATCGAGATGGACTCTTAGTTTAGTAAAACCATCCATTCTTTTCTGAGCAAAACATAAATATGGTTATATGGTTAATCGAAATCCTAATATAAATATTCCTCTGATACAGATATTGCTACTTATTTATTTTAAGAAAACAACAAGGAAAAGAGTTTTGAATACCGGGGGTTGGGTTCAAATCCTAACTGGGTGTAGTTAGGTACTTTTTCCGTAATGCTAATATATTTACAATAAATATCTACATGTTTCATTATTTTTCTACTAGTGCAGATGGTGAGTAAAAAGACGAAGAGAACTTCAAATAAGAAAAAATCTATTTTATTAAAAATAATTTTGCTAGAAAATAAAGGCATTTGGTTTTTTAATTGAAAATTAAGAATTTATCGAATTGTTTTTCAGAGGAAAATGTGAATAATTTTTTATTTTTCTAATTGATTTACATAATTTAAATATACCTTCTAGTGCAGTGTTATTATTATCTGTAACCGCTTTGTTTAATTCATTTTTGACTTTACAATTCACACTTAAAAAAAAGTGCATTTGATTTCTCTGTATGCAACGTTTTACAAAATATCCAGGTAATACCCATATTTACACCAATAGGTTAGAGATGGTGAAATTCACATTTTGAGGATGTGTACCCGCATTTGTGTGGAAGAATTGTGTAAAATCGTTTAGAAAAAATATACACTTTTAGCACGAATGAGATTCAAACCATGACCGTCCCGTCTTTGGTAGTCCATTTTATTGTGCCTTAGACCATTTTACCACCATTTCTGGGTAAAAATGCCGTGAATTACTTAGATAAATTAAACCACTTTGGTCGTTTGTGTCTACTTAGCTAAGGGACCCGGGTTCAAATCCCAACATGGCCGGAAAACGTATAATTGGTGAAATGTAGGCTTACCCTTTCACAGTAATAAATTAACGGCTGGGGACTGGATGTTGTGGCTGTCCTAATCTTAAGTTGGATTATAAGGCATATGAAGCTACGACAGGCCTAGCAAGCCGGTAGTGGGAAATAGATGGCTTGAATAAAAAACTGACTCAGACCACAGGCTGGAAACAATAATGGATGTAAAAAAACACTTTGGTGGCCTTATGGTCTAAGGCATCACTCTCGCGATAGACTGCCTGCCTATGAAGGGATAATTGGTGTTCGAAACCTGGAGGGGTATACTGAAGGTAATTTTTTAAATGGTCTTCAACTCCATTCCTTTACAAATGCGGGTACACTTCCCCTAAATTCAACCTTCCTCATTATTAACATATAAGCGTAATTAGTGTGCATGCGTATGAACCGAACGGAAAGTAAGATGCAGTGATACATAAAAAAACACTAAAGCAATTATAAACCATTTATACTTTTTCCAATTATCTCGGTGATTCAGATAAAAGCTAATTAAAGCATCTCCAACCATACCATTTCTTCTTTACGTTCATCTCGAGTCCGCTTATCAGAAGTATTTTTCTCGTCATTATTATGAAATTAAAATGAAGAATTTAATTTTCAGTTTACACAATGGTTACACTTTAAAATATCATTCCCATCCACCTTGTCATAATCCATCACAGAGAAGCGAGTAAATTCGAAGGTAGAAAGAAAGAAGCTATCGCCGCTTATCACAAATGAAATAGTACTTGAAAAGATGAAGCAAGAAAAAACTCTGACTCATTACGATAGACATAGATTAATTAAATTTACTGAAATATGTAGGTGTGGGATTAGCACACCTGACTGTGGTGCTTGAAACAGGGCATAGATCTCAACCAACTATATTGAAGATACATTTTTCTATCCATTAATGTGTATTTTCATATTCTAGCCAGGCAAATGTTGAAATATTTTATTAAATTAAGCTCTTATCATCTGGTCTCCTTAGTTAATATGACTAACCCTTTTAGTTGCCTGTAATGGATTCGTCTATGAAGAGCGCCGCGGAATTTCATCATTTTTGCAATTTTGTTCAAGAAAAATCGCCAAACTGTTGTTTATCAAGCAATTTTTAAAATGTTTCTATCATTCTTATGTGCGTATATTTTTCTTTAATAGATTTTAATGTTCTCATTCTAGTTATATAATACACTACTGGCATTTCTATCGGGTAACCTCAGAAATATTTCCAATCGGTAAGCCGAACAGATATGCTCGTGCCGCTAAAATTTTAAGTCACTGAAAACATTTTTTTGGATTAGAGCTTTCGATTGTTTTTAAAGAGTATACTTAAATACATACGAGGTAAGAAAGTATTAAGTCAAAAAAAAAAGGATGAGACTACTGAAAAGTGTAGGAATCTATATACTGATTAGTTACACACTCTGTAAACATCACAAGACATTATTGGAATAATCATATCTCGGAGAATACGATGGACCGGAATTGTAGTGTTAATGGAAGAATCTAGAACCTTGTTCAGGGTATTGGCTTACAAACCCAACGGGAAGAGATCATTGGGAAGACCGAGACGCAGATGGGAAGATAACATTAGAATGAAACTGAAAGAGATATGGTGTAATGAGGTGGACTGGATAGAGCTTGGTAGAGTTAGGGATAGGTGGCATACTTTAAGTGCGGCATTGATCTTTCGAGTTCCTAAAAACATAAAGTAAGTAAGTCAAGAAGAATAGTATCTGACATTTAAAAGTTAATCAAACTTTTTTAATAATACGTTAAGTCATGTGATCTTAAGCTGACACTTTTGATAAATAGTATTGCTATTTATAAAATAATGGTATTACTATATTGAAATTCTGTCATTTGTTATTATTTTTAAAGTACTGCATCTCACTCCCTATTAAGTCTATACTCATTAAAATGCTATTAATGTGTACCACACACACACACACACACACACACACAAAGTGTTTATATCTTCTAAAATGTCCTTCCTACCGGAAGTAGTTCAACGTGCTAAGGAAATGTAAACTCGTTTAGACCCTTCTTCTTAATTTATTTTTATTATTATTTTAATCTTTACTTGTCTTATTGCCCCGAGGGCTATGCACAATTTGATACTGTATGATATAAGGACACATTTTATTCAAAGTATTTAAAGTGCACTTTATGAACCGACTCATTTATATCAGCACACGACTTACAAACTATCCTAAATCTATCAAAAACACAACATCCTAAGCTCGATCGTTATTTTATCTCTGTGAAAGGAAACCCATATTTCACCAATTCATTTGTTTTTTCAGTCAAGCCAGTTTCTAACCCAGGACCTTAATATCAGTAGGCAGACTCGTTATTGACTGAGATAAATTTCCGGATGACACACAATTAGTAAACTAGATCATAAAATCCAGTTGACTCGCATGAGAAGAAAGTATAAGAATATCACAAATAAGAAAATAATGGCTCACCAGAAGGCAATAGTCATAACAGCGACTTGATATTACTGATTTGTTTGTTAACCACTCTACTTATTTATCTTACACAATAAATGTATTCAATATTCAATAAAATGAAACCAAACCTTTATGGTGCACTTTAAGTTTCACTCATCCATGATATCGTTTACATTTTTGGAATATTGAACACGTATGGACTCCTGTTATCCCCAAGGAGATAAAAATATAAACTGTGCACGTCTTTAATAGGATGTATAAGTGTGCAAATATTCCTCCTTATGTCAAAGGTTTTAATATGCATGCACACAGATACATACTGAACTAGTAAATAAGGTTTTATTTAATTTTTTACTATGAAGAAAAAGTCCAGTTATAGCTTCGTTGAAATTGCTTAGTTCTTATAAAGTTGACTTAAATTGAGAATTGATAAAGAATGAGTAAAATATAGATTGAGATGTAAAATCTAAAAATTAGTATTTTCCTTACGTTTTTATACTTGTCGTTTCTGTACGCATCTTAACTAGGAAATCGTGATATAAATAAGGACAATATAATATAATAAAAATGTACCCACATTCAAGTGGCGGTAGAGACTTTATTTTTAATACTACCAGTACACACGGATAATATTAGAAGCGAATCCTTCTCGTCAACAGAAATCCAGACAATGTGAGGATGACTCCTTAGAACGTGTGTCCACTGACACAAGTGAGAATTTACGCTTGACCGGTAGATCAGGCTAAACGAGCCCGACAATATTAGTGCGTGCACCCACCAATGCGGACCCTCGTTCATGGTCATTTCACAATAATTTTAAAAGTTAAGTTTTTAGTTTAACTGGGATATATAGAACTCATGGAGCTTTGGAACCCTCATGGAAATAATACAAATGATATAATTTATTAGTGATGCAAATACTAATCTATATTCATGTTAGTATACTGTAAATGACAGTAAGTCTAATTAGCAACGAAGCGTCAACGTGTCTCGTTGACAAATTACATTACTAAAATACAATTTATGAATTTGCAAGTTTAAGTCTAGTCACAGCACGCAGACGAACAAGATTGGATTATTAACAAGGTTTCACGATATAACGTATGGGATTTCCAACGTGCCTAGGCATACCCCGTTCAAGGCATAGAAAAGCTGTTTCAGAATAGTTTAACGATTTTACTCAGTGTTACATTAATTAATTAATATATATGCATCTATATATACGTATACAAGCATAGATAATATATACATACATACCTAGCAAGCCATTTAATTTAAGACACCGGAATATTCCGAAAACGAAGCATTTTTGAAAAAATTGATTAGTATAAAATATGTTTATTTTTAAGTGTAAAAGAAACAGCACTAGCTACTTTTGATCTGGTACGCATCTTGAAGATTATTTCTACGTCGCCTTTTTTTGTAAATTGAAAACTTATTATTATTTTAACAGATGTTTATCCTTTACAAAAAAAAACTTTGACCAAAAAGTTTTTTTTTCACTAAGTAAACTTTTCAAGGTATTTTAACTTGTATTTTATGATACAATTATTATTCAATAACGTTTTATTATATTAAAAGTGTATCAATATTAATGAACATCATTTTGGAGATTTATTAAAGTAATTTTATAAATAATATTGAATTTAACTTAATATAGAATAACATATGTAATAGAAATTTCATGAACAAAAAATGTTATAAAATACTATTTAAAATATTTTTAAAATTGATGTTAAATAATAAGTTTCAGTCAGTTTTTTTTTTGTGTGTAAAAGAAAATGGCGTTAAAAAGACAAAGTTGATCTTAAAATAACATTTAAGATGCCCAACAAATCTAAAATAGCCAGTGCTGTTCTCTTTCCCCCTTAAAAAATAAAATAAATTGTCCTAAACTATTTATTTCCTTTTTCGGAATATTCTAGCGTCTCAACCTAGATGCCTCACCCGATGTATATAAAAGATTTTTGGTGTATGTCTGTCTGCCTGTCCAGAGCTTATATCAAACTTCCAGATAAGGTGAAAGCTGAAACTTTTCACCCTGATTATTTAAGGGGGCCGGATCGGTAAGGGAGAAATTGCCAGGCAGATATTTGGTTTTAAATGCAATACTTAATTCTACAATGCGTAGTTTCAAAATATGGTTTAGGCCAAAATAAATTCAATAGATACTAAAAGGACTTTTTTTTCCTTTAGAAAACCCTATAGTTTTAGTTTTGTTGGTAGAATAAGAGTGTGAAGATGTCTTATTAGCTTATTTTCAACGATTTTAGGTAGCATATTTGCAAAGCTGTGTGACAAGGCCTGGTGAAAAATGGATCTATATTTAGCCTTTCTCTAACAAATACAATAATTTTTTGATAGGCTCTCAATAGAATAAACTAAGATACGAGTATTTGAGAACTTGTAGCACTCCACGATCATGTGGCTGGAGCTATAGATATAATTTAGGCCAGTGGAGCATTCCATTTTTATTAGCGAAATTTGACACATAAATCACGCTACCTCCAGTTTTTAAACTCTAAAGATAGATAAAAATAAGAACCGGGAACAGTTTTTTTTTGCGTGAAATCCAAAATCACACCTGTCGGAGAAAGGACTAGCCATCAATAAATTATGTAATTTAAATCAAGTCCAGGATTGATTATTGCGTATTATTATCGGTGAGCACGCGGGTTAAATGCCAGGCTCATCTGGTTTTATTTTCCAGAAATAGGGAATTCGTGGTGTAATCTACTGAAGTTGGAGGCTTTCTAAGTGATCTAAAACGCCAATTCGGGTGCATTTAATCTAAATATGTATAATTTACTCAATCCTATCTCATTCGTATGAATAAATACTGATAGGTCGGATGGGTAGTAAGATGTTGTCAAGAGAACAAATGGTGTGTTCCATGCAGTATATCGATATATTTATTCTAACGATATAGGAAAAGTCAAATCTATATTATATGTACCTTTAATTAGCTGGAAGTAAAGGGGAAAACAAACCTCAACCAGGATTAAAACTCAGTCTCACTCATCATTAGCGAACCAGACAAGGCGATACTGATAACTTAAGCGGACCATTCATTATACGAACCAGGACCATACTCGTGACAACGACTAGACAATGGACCCGTCCAACATTCCTCATACATCACCAGAACCCTCAGTAGTCTGCGAAACACGCTTTGAACCATACATGTCAACTGATATCATGGCTCCTTTATCAAAGAAATCTAGAATTATCGCTCAAATAGCCGGTGAAGTAGTTAAAAACCTGTATGGATAGAGGAATAGTTTAGAAAAAGGGAGCACTATGCTCATTTATGTTTATTACTATCATGTGAGTCTCCTGATTTAAAAAAAAATTACTTAAGAATGGATTATGATACTATTAAATATTTTGTTGAAGTTAGTATAACCTCTGATTGAAAAAGATAACAATTATTGAGATATGCGGTTAGTCAATAAGAACGTATAATGGCAATACTGAGATTTTTGGTGACTGGTAAAAGTTTTGAATACTTAAAATACAGAGATATTTATCCTCGTCTACTTGGTAAAATAATACCAGGAACATGCCATGCCATATATTCTCATTACGGTCCACATATGAAATCACTGGACATACTTCTTCTTTGTCTAAAACAAAACACAGGAAGTCAAAGTACCATACTGTATATCACGATATGTCAACCGCTCCACTTCCACTTTAGGTGACCTGGTAGTCTAGGGGTTAGGTGTAAGGCTTCTTTGATGGGGGTTTGGGGTTCAATCCCTGGTCCTGGCACAAATGTATCTGATTGCCAAGCCCTTCCTTCACCTCTGACAAGACGTGTATTAATCACAACTTGTGAATGTGAGGAATGCCAGGCATCCACCATGGTTCGGATTCCACGTTAAACTGTATGTCCTCCATTTCATCTCACAATCACCCTCCAGTACACATTAGTGTAAGTGCGTGTAACCCGAACGGGTAGTAAGACATGGTGCTAATAATAATAATAACACTTCCACTTTTTTTTGCTTTATTTATTCGTCGTAGCTGATGACGAAATGAAACTCTCAACGACGATTTTTTTTAACGAAGTATTTATTGATATTCGGAAATAATTCCTTGTATTTACTTATGAAACAATAGTATATAGCATTTTAAATATATTTATTTCTTAAATCCTTACTTTTTATATTCCATAAGCAACTTTTAATTTTATATTTGGCAATAAACTCTTCTTAAAACATTTTGCTATCTTCAAATGCCATAATAAAACAAACAATTCAATCTCCTCCAACACAAGGATTTCACGAACGGTCGTAGGACTGTTTGTGATGTGCACATACACACACACACACACACACACACACATATGTCAACTGGCACGAATTGGTCCTCGTCGGGTCGTCAGTCCGCTCGGCTGGAGTGCGGACACACGACTCCACCGTGACTTGTCCGATACTACCAGACACCACCAGATGAGTAGGCCAACGAGTTTTAACGGACGGGTCCGCTCGTGAGTGGCAGCCTTTAGAGGGAGTGTAGCCACATTTGTGTAGATAGAGTGGAACGCCATTTAGGAAATAACACTTTCAGCACATCCAACTGGGATCTAACAACGTTCTACATGTCGCTAGTCTAGTATATCGAGAGAGTAGTGTCTTTGATCTTGCGGGTTGTTTTACAAATTGTTCAGGCTATACGAATATATGATAATTACTCTACTTGGGTTAGGGATGAGGAAGGAATCGTTTTAGAGGTAATATATCCGCATTTGCAAGGGAGAGAGTGGAAAAACCTTACAGTAAAAACCACTTTAAGTAGACCCTATCGGCATTCTAAGCCCGATTTCCCCATCTTCAGCAAGTCAGTCTAAGACGCCTTAGACCATTTAAACACTCCAGTGTCTATTAACAAAGTAAGTATAATATTTTAGGAGTATTTTTTTTAAACGTTGTTACTTCAAGATACAAGGTTTATATTATAATGTGGTAACATTAATATATATTTGTTATGTAAAATAAACAGTTTTGCAAGTTTTAAGTAAGTTACAATAAATACAAATGTAATTTAAATTAATTTTCTTTTCTCTGTATATACAGGGACTTAATTGAATAATATTAAAAATAGCTAGAAAATTTTCTGACAACTTTGCTCATTTGGTAATGTGTTTGCCTACTGATCTAAAGGTCCCGGGTTAAATTTCCGACATGGCCGAAAATTGATCATTAGTGAGACGTGGGTTTACCCTTTCCCATTGATAAATTAACNGGGGGGGGACTGGATGCCTGTGCCTGTTCTAATCTTAGGTAAGATTATAAATTATATGAAGTTAGGACAGGCTTATCCAGAGGGTAATGGAAAATATATGGCTTTAATAACGAACTGACCCAGGCCACAGGCTGGAAACAGTAATGGATGTAAAATAGTTTAGGAAAATTAAATTATAAAGAAGCGCCGAGCAAAGAGTTAAAATATTCGCAATTTGTAAAATAATTCTCAATATAACACCAGGCTGGGCTCAACCTTTGTCCTGCCTGTTCATCATACTTTTAAATCTTGCTATAGCATTGTGGTTAACCATGCATATATGTAAATTACATAAACATCCATGTTTGCAAAGGGTGAAATTATTTCTAACTACAGGATATTGCAAATTCTGGGTCTCGAATAGAAAATAAGCCACGACAATATATATAAGCCAACATGACATGTCGGTAACGGAAACTGGAAAATCCATTTCCGTTTCTTCCCAGCTCTTTACGTGCACACATCATAAGTGGGAATGAAAACGTGTTTTTTTTTATTAAATGATGTCTCTCTGGTACGGATATGCTCCTCCTGTAGATAAATCCTATCAAAGATCAAATTTGGTAGGGTCAAGGATATAAGAGGAAATAGATAGAAACGCATTGCAAGTCCAATTTCCGGAGCAGTGGCGTGGCCTGCGTATGTCAGAGTCTGATGGACAACATAAAGCTCGGTTCACACGAAGAATCTGCTCGAGCAATGCAGTGATTTACAGAGTAGTGGAAATGTAAGTTAACCTAAGATGCCTTGCAACGCAAAGTAGAGAATGTTGATAGTGATTTTTTTTGTTTAGTGAATAAATGGATCTGTAAGATTAATCATCATATTCAACATCATCAACGGTGTCCAGCCTGTAGCCTGGTAAATTTAATAAAATGTAAAATCCTTCCACTATTATTCCTTTTCTAGTTGCTTCCATTAATCTCCTCTAACTTGTACATTTTTTGTCCATCAGCTCCTCCCATCTCTTTATTGGCCTCCCTTGCGGTCTTTTTCTCTATCATCCTGACCTGTTATGTATATATATATTTCCTAGATGGTTTCCCACCCTCCTTTTTCTCCATTTAAATGCAGGTACACTTCCTATAAATTCAACCATATCCATCCCTAAACCAATAGCGTAATTAGTTCATAAGTATACAAAATGAACGGGTAGTAAGACGTGTTGCTATTTTTGGTATATACAGTGGGTTTGGAAACCAGTGGCCCAAACTGCACATAGAGCTTGTTTGAGCCAAAAGTAATACAACATACCTGTACATTTACATCCGGAAAACTATGTAAATACCATTAAATTGTGTTCAAAGTGTCAGTGTACATCGCCGGGAAAGCAAAGCTGTTCAAGCATGCGTGTACAACAAGTTGCATAAGAGTTAAGTGCGCAGCACTGCACATGTGATAATGGCAAGCACTCTCTGTGATGTAGGAGCGTTAATTATGAGCCTCAGAACGTATTCCCATTTCTAGATGGACTGGTGTGTTGTTTACTATTAACTGTGGTATGTTCTGCTGCCGTGCTCCGAGATGTAGAGGTGTTTAGTGCCGTGCACCTAACTCCAGAAAAACGTGTTTTTATTTAGTTTTGTGCTGTTTGCGCGAAAAGGAAGCTAAAAAAGTAAATCTTAAAAATACATTTTGAGCTAGTTCTTTGACCCACTACCACTTTTATTTAACCCAGGAACACCCAGTATACTGATCTAAAATTTTCACTTTACAAATTGTGTTTTTTCATAATTAAGTAGTAAAATATCTTTTTTTCTTTTAGTACTTATTCAAGTTTTAATTTTTAAAAGACCTGTAAAATGTAACTGTCGCTATTGAATGTTATTAATAATATTGTGAAATTTGTAATAAGGGCTCCGGTATGTGAAGGGTGCCTTCGGTCTAAAATGTTTGGGAATCCATGCACTAAATTATGGAATAGCTTAAAAGATGAAACTACAAATAGTAAGGGAAAACTGTTGTATTTCAGGGAAAATAGAAAAATTATCATTTTTATTATGCGTTCTGTCTTACGAAGGGTCCATTCCTTTTGTCAATGATCTTTGACCCCTCCTTGAGCTCCCAGAATGTTCTTCTTTCTTTCAAGTAATCTAATATGTGAGTCCTCCTTCTTCCTAAGCTCCTCTATGACGTCGTGCAGAAGATAGTTCCTCCCGAGAATGTATCCGATCCATTCAAAATGGTTTTCTTCTCACCCACTCGTCTTAGAACTTCTTCATTTGTCACTCCGTCTGTCCACTCTATCTTTTCAAATCTTCTCCAGAATGGCATTTAAAAACTCTTCAAGTATTACTATTCCATCTTTTTAAGAGTCCAAGTGACCAACAACATATTTCAAAACATTATAGTAAATTATGAAATTAATCATAGAAATATTTAATAAATTGAAAATGTTTTTACTTTAAGAAACATGATAAGAATTCTTATCAACTAAATATAAATATATGATGATTTTACTTTATTTTTGGAAAACCTTTAGTTAAAAAAGCCCTCGCTACACAAAACCGAGATTAAATTTCTGGTCTTTCCATCGCCAGAACACCAAACAATGCGAGATTAACCCATTTTCCCACAGAATATTCAGTACGGGTAGTAAGTATATTCATTCCATCTTGTCGGGTGACCTGGCGGTATAGGGGTAAGGTGTCAGACTTCTTATGCTGGTGGCCGGGGTTCAATCCTCGGTCCCGGCACAGATTTATCTGATTACCAAACCCTTCCTTCAACTCTGACAAGACGTCTTGTTAATGTGGGGAATTCTAGGCCTCCACCGTGGTTCGGATCCCATGTTAAACTGTAGGTCCTCCATTTCATCTCACAATAACCCTACCATAGCACATTAGCGTAAGTGCGTATAACCCGAACGGGTAGTAAGACGTGGTGCTAATAATAATAATAATAATAATGTAATCTAGTCTAATAACAGCAATTTTGTATGTTACTAAAACCATTCCGTTTTTCCATTCGATTCGTAGCTTTGACAATGATGTAGCATCGCATCTCACTACCCATCCAGGTTATATGCCGATGAACTAAAATAAGCTAGTGGGTTAGGGATGAGGAAGGTTTAATTTAGAGGAAGTGTACCAGAATTTGCGTGTTGAGGGGTTGTGTGAAACAATTTAGGATAAACTAGTCTCAGTACACCTGACCGGGATCGAACCATGATCTCCCCGTCAACAGTAGTCTATAATATTGTGAGAGTAGTGCCTTAGACCATGCTTCCACTGAAGTAGTCTGTTTTATTATAACTTTTCAACTGTCAAATAAAAGGTCCAAGCGACCGTAAATATACTATATTTGATCTTCCTAAATAACCAGCTATGAACTTGAAGTAGGTAGAAATTTAATAAATTGAGCTATTGTTTGCTCTTTTTTATTCAATTTTTTTCATCCTGGACAACTTAGACAATGCTGCGTTACTTTAAAAAGAAATTTAGTAAAAAGACTATTGTAAGAACTTTTTATATTTGATGAGAAACAAATCCGTTTAAAATTTACTTTGTCAGTTACGCAAAGGAACTTTTTACTTTGGCATGACCCCTTGGTTAGAGATAGTATTGTTGTCATCAAAGAAAAAAATATAGTTTGAGATTTTGAGGTAAATTGAAGTTTCATGACCCGCTGAAACCGAAAAAGTGTTTTTTTTTTTTTTTGCGATGTTGCCTTTATGTAGGTCTATCTGTATCTTAGTCAAGAGCTGAAACAATTTTAGCGCTTAGGCAAAAACCAGGCATTAGGGTTTTTATAAGGTTTATCCAAGGTGTATTAGGAATTATATATATATATATATCCCTAAAACAAATGATAGTTTACTGAAGTGCAAAAAGAGAAAGAGTGGATTTGGAGAAAATCGATATAAACGCTTTTGGTTACAATTCTTATCTAGACACTGTTTAACAGAACAAAGTGTCAGTTATAATTTCCCCATAAATATGTCTTTAAAGGCACTTTAAAATGGCAGATATTTCCAAATCGGATCAACTAATTTTAGAAACAAAATAGCTTATCATTATAAAGCTGTAGTACTAATAAAATTAAAACACTTTTATTTTATATATATATTTATAAAAAAGTAGCTTCTTAATAGTTTTCCAAAATATATCTTAAATTGAGGTCTCTGAAATCGGGAGTTGATTGCTATTTTATTTGGTGAAAAGAGATATAACTTTTTTTTATCAATATATTTATGTATTTAAGGGAATGTGATGTTCTTTTATTGTCATGTTTCTGCAACACTGATTATTATTTCTTTTCATAAATCTTACTAGTTATAAGTTGATCTCTCTATATTTTTTTTGTACAAGAGAGGTAAAGTATTTGCAATGCCCCTTAACATTTTATTTTCTCTTATTGTTAAAACTACAACATTTGCAAAGATAGGGCTTACATAAAATAAATTTATATAGTGTAGTTATCAATAGTTAGTGTGTGTGTTATTGTATGTGTGTGTGTTTTTGTTTGTAGCCTATAAGTTGCTATTACTAAAATAAACTGAACATCAAAAGAGAGTTATAGGAGCCATTATTTTATGTACAATCGTGATCCCTGCATTTTATTGCGTCTAGACTACAAGTTTTTTCAAAGTAGTTGATCTGGCATTGAGTTTGAGACATAACATATATATATATATATATAACTTTGGTTTGGGCATGTTGATATAAAGAGTGTGTATCTAGTGACGGAGAAAATATATGAAGGTAGAGTGTATGGATCAAAAGGAAAGGGGTAGACCATGTAAGACATGGTTAAATGTTGTAGACGAATGAGCGAAAAAGAGAAACATTCAGAGTTTTAAGAATAAAGAGCATGTCTTACTCGGTGTATGGATATTGTTAAAGTTAAGAGAATATGCAAGAATAGGGAAATGTGGAGAAAGTTAGTGAAGTTGGATTAATTATGGAGTTTTTTATGCACAGTTTATTGCCTACCCCGTAAGGTAACAGCATGATTAAGTATGTATATATGTATATAGTCTTTCTCTAAAATATTTATATATATATATTAGCACCGGATCTCATTACTCGATAGGGCTATATGAAAAATAATGTGCTTTTTACACTAATGTGTTAAGGATGAGGGATATTTATCCTAGAGGAAGTGTACTCGTATTTGCATGAAGGAAAAGGAGAAAACCATCAGAAAATGCCCCCACCAGATTGGTTTGTTCCATTGTTCATTAATATTGTTTATTCCATACATTCATACAGCTATACCTTTCCTATTGTCTAGGCCTCAATGTCTTTTTATTTTACCTTAAATTAGTTTTTAGTTTGTTTCCGTATTTTTTTGCTTTTTTTGCTAACGAGTATCTACAAAAACACAAGGTTAATAAAACCTTCCTATAATGAATTTAGAATTTGGCTGAGGTTGTAATTTAATTGTGTGAGATATCTTAAATATGACGATCTTTAAATAGAAATAGAACACTCCTGTCTAAACTTGTATTATTTAAATAATAAATGTATAAGATTATTATAGCATTTATAGCGTTTTCTTAACAATATTGGTTGCACCACATCAAGCTGTAATGCATTAGATACAAATTTTGAATTTAATTTTTCAAAAATAGATTTTATTACACACTCGAATTTAATAAATTTAAATGATTATAATCATTAAAGAACAATTTTTAAGACTACACATTTTATAATGCTAAAATTAAATTAAAATACATTAAATTAATTACTTTTTTTTATCTATAGTAAGTTTGTAATATGAAGTTAAATTTTAATGCAGCTTTATTCCACTTGATTCCTAAACTTTGTATCAATTTAATAATTTGAAATCCACGTCGATGATCCATAAGACTAAACTTAAATCTCGTATACTCATATTTGATTCTGGCATGGAGGTCGGGGATTGAATACCGGCTTGATACTCTAACTCTCCCTCCACGAAAATGGGGGGTATATGTCCTCTTAATTATATCTTCCTTATCTCTACCCCATTACTGTAATCATGGTACGTATATCCTAGACGGACAGTAGTTACGGTCGTGGGTATGGGGGGAGGGGGGGAGAATAAACCGTTCTATATACACTATAGCAATCTCGTGGTGGTGGTGGTGGTGTAGTTTGTCTGAAAGTCTTGCAAATATTTACTCTAGTCTTTGTTAGCAGAGTAAGCAGACGACTCAACCTGTCTGCTACAAAGTCTTTTACACTGCCATGACGGTTACTAGGTCAAGAACCGACCAATACAACTGGGACAAAATATACCATTTATCCTCACCGACTCTTTATTTGTATTCAAACAGCAGAACAGGGGCAGGAGACCTTCAGCCTTTTTTGAGGTGTTCCATAGTGTGGCCTTTTCACTCACTAGAACAATTATTTATTTTAACAGTTTATAAAAGATACATTTTCAAACAGCGTGTATTTTGATTTTATTTCTACAAAATAATAAAATAAAGTATTTTATTAACTTTTGAGATAGCCTGTGGCACTCCATTCTTGACTTAGTTTCTAATAAATTTTTCCTAACACCGTGTTTCACTATCCGTTTTGGTCACACAATAATGTACTAATTACGCTAATTGTTCAAGGGATGAAGGAGGTTATATTTATAGAACGTTTACCCACATTTGCATGTTGCAAGGAGGAAAAGTGGAAAATCAATTTGGAAAATCTTGTATTCTATCCTTGATCTCCCCTCATCAGTATTATTCATGGCTAACAAACTAGATAAATTAAAAACACTTTTTCTTTCAAATATAATGTTTAGTTCATTTATTTTTTTAAATGTTCTTCTAGGAACAAGTATAGTAAATATATTCAAAATCGATATTTATCTTGTTGAATCAATAGGTTTTTATAAATGAGCTCAACTTTTTTTTTTTGGGAGGGGAGATGAAGGGGGAGGGATGGAGGGGGGGGGGGTCAGTGGACAAAACTCATGAAGTGTGCGGCCTAATTTATATTTGTTTTCCTTTTGATCACATGAATTCGGGTGTGATATATTCATCTATAAGTTTTTAAATGCATGTGTATTACAAATTTATATATGATGACCGGATAAGTCCTATGTATGATTTTACAATTAATTTAATTTGATTCAGCAATGTGTAGGTACAATGTTTTTCTGGATTATACGCTCGCATTAATTTGTAATAAACTTGAATTAAACCTATTAATAATTTCATTGCAGCATATTGTCAGGTATGACTGATCCGTAATATACCGGCACTGTGAATAGTCCTGAGTGGTGGATACTTTCACCAGCTACAACATATTTTTTAGCACTTCATCTTACTACCCATTCAGGTTGTACGTTTATGTACTAACTACGCTAATGGTTTTAAGGATTAGGAATATTATATTTATAGGAAATATGCCCACGTTTGTGTGGAGGTGGGAGTGAAAAACCATTTTGGAAAAGCCACCCTCAGTTCACCCAACCGAGATAAGAACCTTAATCTCTCCATCATTGACAGTCTAGTCTACTGTTAGAGTAGCGCGTTAGACCATGCGGCCACCGAAGTGGGTGTTTAAAACACTTAGGCGTACAAATATTTATCTATCAAATAACATTAATTTTCTTTCATAGCAAATCTACTATCATACAATGAAGAAATCACTGTGAAGTATTGTGTTATGAGCTATAATTATTCTTCACGCTTTCACTTAAAAACCACTACACTTATTGAGCTGAAATGATACATGGGCATAACTCAAGCGTTTGGTTAACATGTAGGTTAATTAAAACTACTTACGCCACTTAACCTAAAACACCAACCCAACCTCCCTCCACAAACTTTAGCCCCCAAACTTATCTCCGGAACCACTGTGGAGAAGGGGTAGTCTACATTTAACAATAGAATCTCAATACTAAACTTCCCATAAAAGTTTTTATCCATTTGTAAATCCAAAAACATATATGTTATTAACTAATCACTAATACAGAACATATTAAGCCGCTTTAGAGGTCTTATAAACCAGTAGTAACCAATTTAATATATACTTCAATATATTTTATGCCTTTTACATTCTCTCGACAACTCGGGGAGAAAGTATTGTAATCGTTAAAAAATTCTAACTTGAGAATTTGATAAATGTTGACGTTACACGACCCCCTGAAACAAAAAAAAGTTGTTTTCGCAATGCTGTCTATCTGCCTATACCTTAGGCCAGAGCCGAAACTACTTTAACGATTGTACTTTGTGTCTGGAGTTTTCATAAGGTCCACAAGAGGGGTTGTTAGAATTAGACATCTAACTCTAAATCTAAGGGTAGTTTACTAAAGGGCAAAAATAAGGAAAATGTATTTTCTCGATACTCACTCTAACAATTTTGATTACATTTTATATTAAGCACTGTTGTAGCATTTATTGGGAATATATGCTCCAAAAATAAAGAACAAAACTTTAAGCTCAAGAAAACTCACCAAAAATCCCCCACTGTGCTGCGCCAACTTACTGTTTCCCACACACAAGAATAAAGACGACTTGCCTCCACCAAAATATCGATCGTCTGAACGAGGAAAAACATTGAGTTAGTAAAATGGTCTATCCCTCAAGGCGGGGTGTGGAATGGTGTGTGGCGCGCCTGCGCAAAAAGAGTGTTATTCATCGAGAATGTTCGGCCAGCTCCACGCATGTACATTTTAACCCCTCCCTCCCGTCGCTGTGTCTTGTTGACCTATGTCTTGTATTCACCCCTCATCCCCCTCTTTGAGCTGGTATAATCGTATAAATACTCATGTTGTGCATCATGGAGGCTACTTCTTGGCAGGGCCGTCCCCTAGGACACACCTTGGGTGTCTAGGAAATAGTCTCAAGGTACTAAAACCCCTTTTCGGCAGTTGTAATTTGGAAATTCTAGTGGCGTCGTATTCGACTTATAAATATGTCAGGTCTTTTAGGACTTAGAAAATATTCTGAGAATTTTAAAATTAGAATCTTTGCGCCATATTTAAATTGTAAATATGTCAGATCATTTAGGACTTAGAAAATATTCTGAGAATTTCAAACTTAGAATCCTTGCACCATATTTAAATTGTAAATATGTCAGGTCATTATGACTTAGTAAGAATATTGAACTTTGGTGTCTGATATTTTGGACTTAATTTTTTTCTAACGTCATTGTGGAGGTTGTGATCGATTCTAGTCTTGGAATATTTTAACTTTACCTGGAGTCGTATTTAACAGACAAATGTTTATTTTATATATCCAAAATGCCCATCAGGCAATGGGAGGTTTCATGTTGTCAACATAATGTAATAAGTAATTGTATTATGAGCCCCTTTTTACTTAATGGCCCATACGGCAAAAGTCTTCTGTTATCACTCGTAAGGAGTAATTTTGTTTTGCATAGCCAGGTTTTGTATTGTAATATTTTCGTCAATTAACTCATTGGCCTTGCGGGCCTATAGAATCCATTGTTCTTTTGTTTCTATATTATGTCGTATGCTAATAGCTTCACGAATAGTAAGCTATTCCAATTGTACAACTAAATCACCTTCTTTTTTATATACTCTGTTCAATTTTATTTTCAATATCAATAAAACTTCAAATTGTTATCATTGACATATTTCTTCTTGATTCAGTTTTCCTGCTTATGCCATTCTTTTTGTTGTTAAAGACATCGATATGATCGGAGTATGAGTTCAAGGAGAAAATAAGTAAACTGGCCTTGTTTACTTTTGCTTGTATTCCTCACCGCCCTCTGCAAAATTACTACATTTATTATTTTATTTTATTGTTTGTTGTGCGCCAGCATTATTCTTCGAGGAAGAGTAAGGGTGGTGTTACACTGTGTATCATTATAAACAGGATGAAAATTCTCATTCTCTCATGAAAATAACTTTGAGGGTATTTTACATTAAATAAATTTATCAATCTTTATCAGATCTTCGCAACTATTTGAGATACGTAATAGTTTATCATTGTAAAGTTGTAGTACTATTAAAAATAAAAATATTTTATTTTGAATAGAATTTTATAGAACCAATAGTGTTTGAGGTATAAGCAAACATATATATGTATGGATATATGCAAATATATATGTATATATACTTTTTAATTCAGGTATCTGAAAATCAATTTGATTCTTATGCACTTTGGTGTACCAATATATTTCTCTTTTCTCAATTTTTCTGTAACAATGTTCCTACTTCCTAATGCCATAAAGTAAGTAACAGTGTATCCCTATATATATATAATTTGATAAGGCCATTTCTGGTAATATAAATGACGAGGAAATGACTTAACAGATATTGATAAATGACCACTCATTTTAATGGTTAGGAGTCCAGGATGTCAGAAAAAATAGTGGTTTTCCATGAAAACCCGATTTTCACAGCGAATTTTCAGTTTTTCATTCTTTGTCTAACCCCCACGGAAACCGTTAGTTGCTCCATGGCTGTAAATCTCTAAATAAAATATATCTTTTTGACTATAAAATAAAAACTCAATCTTTATTTGTTGGTCCAAACACATAACAATTTTATCTTTGGATGCTGGTCATAACACATCTAAATTAAGATGCCTAAATTGGGGAAGAAATAATTTTTTAATAGAATGTTGCTGTCATTAATTCGCATTTAAATCAATAATATTGAGCTTAATTAGAAAATTAAAAGGTTGAGTTGTTAAGTTCGTGAAAATATTGTCTACCTTATGTTTTGCTCATGATAAAATAATGTTTAAATTTGCAAATAGTAACACAATACAAATGCATAATTTCAGATATTTTTTCATTCTACTATTTAATTTTGAGGATATGATATTAGTAATGCTTTGCGTTACTTTATCTATCTTTTCGCATTCTCACAAATACAGTAAGTTCAGTTATATTTCCATATTGATACTTAGATTTGAGGAAATGATATTTCTAACATCATTAATGTTTTATGTACCACATTTTTATTTTAACATCCTCTCTTTCTATATGACACTCTCTCTCACGGTCTCTCTCTCTCTCTCGCACACACACACACACACACACACACTCTTCCTTCACATACACTCTATATCTCACAATTTCTCTTTCATTATCTTTATTATACTCTCTCTTTAAGCTCTCTTTCCCAAACTCTCTCCCTCAAACACCTAGCCAATTTTCCATATTTTCATTCTGTGTATGCAAGGTCCCATCTGTACAATCATTATTGTCTACATCACCATGGAAACCATGATTTGTATATAGTTCTATATGGATAGGTAAAATATATGTATTTGGTTAAAAGTAATAACTAATTTATACTTGAGTGTTTTGGTACCACAAATAGATAGAGAGCTGGAAGAACTACCGTTTTAAAGTTATCATCGTGGTTCGAAGGGGACGAACACATGTTTTGATTCAAATTAAACACCAAAAGATCTATGAAATGTTTATAGCCTTTGAGGAGTAAACTTTTAGCTCGAAAGTAGATTGAATGCTTTGTATAGAGACCTTTTTCCAATAAAAAGTTTAGAACACATTTTAGTTCCATAATCTGCAGAAATTTCTGCAAGGATTCACTATTATTGTTAAATTTATTATATTTGGTGTATTGTTTCCATTAACAACCATTATTTCGTTTCACAAATCTTACGAGTTTTTAGTAAATGTTTATTATCAGATAGAAGCAGGAGAAAGAACGTGTGGTTCCTTAAAAATATCACATTTTGTACCATTTAATATGGAGGAAAATCTAATATCAAGTATTGAGTTGATAAGTTATCATTTAATAAGTTAGTTATTTTCAAGAATAGCAATAACATTAAATCCATTTATTAAAATAATAAGCGTACATCCCAAAAAGTTAGTAAAACGTAATGATAAAAAAAAAGTTTTTTTAAAAATTATACACAAAACCACAACTTGTTAAAGATGGCTTGGAGGGATACGAACGAAGATGACTAAGTGGAAGGTCATTGACGTACAAAACCAAAGGTCTCAGTTTCAATTATCGTGTTTAGCTCTCCATTTATCACTCAATGAATAAGCTATTTGGGGTGACCTGGTGGGCTAGGGATAAGGTGTCGGACTTCTGTGCTGGGGGTCCAGGGTTCAATCCCTGGTCCCGGCACAGATTTATCTGATTACCAAACCCTTCCTTCACCTCTGACAAGATTTGTATTAATCACAACTTGTGAATGTGTGGAATTCCAGGCCTCCACCGTGGTTCGGATTCCACGTTAAACTGTAGGTCCTCCATTTCATCTCACAATCACCCTACCATTACACATTAGCGTAAGTGCGTATATCCCGAACGGGTAGTAAGACGCGGTGCTAATAATAATAATAATAAAAAAAATAAAATAATAAGTTATTTGATGACTATAAAGTTTATTAGTCATCGCATCTCACTGACTGTCCGTAATGTTCTAATATTCACACGAGGAGGGTAGGAATTAGAAAAATATAATTTTAAAGTAAATAAACTCACATTTTCATTGTAAGAGAGTGAAAACTCATCCTTAATACACCTGATTAGGTTAAACACCAACCTATAAGTCACCAGGAAACCAGAGAATACCATGCTGACGCCTTAGTACGCGTGCCCACCGATATTATTGTACGTACTATTGAACTTAAGTCTTTAATTTTTAGTTTTGGGAAACAAAAAAAAATAAGGTAAATATTTTGAGTTCTTTTTTTAAGTACGATGATTAAGTATTTTCCTTTATCAATTTATATTTTCACTGGGAGGATCAATAATTTAATTGGGTCTTAACTTGGAAACAAATCTTATTTTTCCCTACGGTTTAGTTTAGATAACTTTTTTTTAGATATTTCAAGTTAATAAAACCAAGATTATTTCCACCAATCGTTTGTGATTTTTAGTTCGTTCTTAAATTTTAGATATGAGCCATACTTCAGAAATATGTTTGTTTATATTTATGTTTTTCTTCACACTTTTTCACATATTTTTTCTATCAGTTCAAATTTGTGTATTATTTTTGTGTTCTGTATTCCCATTTCTACTTTTTACCTCTATATTATAGAGTCCATTAATGGTATTCCATTGTGCTTAGTGTTGGTCAATTGTTTGTCGATCAATACAGGCGAGTGAAATATTATAATTTTTTTTTAAGTTCAAGTGCAATTGGTACGAAACTAGGGGTCCGTAAAAGTAAAAATATATATCTATAAATTTAATAACTTCCTGGGGCGTATTGTATTTGTTTAAAATCTACTTTGAAAGTTTTAATTGACACGCCCATTGGTTGTTGAACGCTGAAAAATATTGTATTCTTCATCCTTTTTTTGTATTTTATAAGGGCATGCCAAAGGGGTTTACTATCTCCTTCCCCCCTTCATTCTCCTTGACCCATGTTTACATGATAAAATAATATTTATAAAGATATTTCAGTTGCTTCAGTTGATCTAGTTGATGATTTAGCGAATGTGACATCAACCTAAGAGTAAGCTTTAGTAAAATGTGTGTTTACACGCATTCCAATTTCCATAGGAAGAAATTTATCTCACAGAAAAGCTATTTTGACATATTCAGACGTCAAGCAAGCCATGATGACAAATATAATGGCATTTAAAATCAAATATTACCCCTGAAGTTATGTTTAAGAGTGAGATATTTATAATACCAAATTCAGTAATTTATTTACTAACTAAGTTTTGATATTTTTATTTTATTTAGTTTAGAAGAGGATTTACCAAGTATGAGTATAGAACTAACAATCGTTTTAATCCTGAGTCATTTCAGCTAGATGATCAATGATTAAGTTTTTATCAAGTCCCCTTCAAATATAATTTATTCTTCCTACTGACATGAACACAATAACTTCGAATTGGGTTAAAGATAATAAACTGGGTGGTCTAATTTTGATGTATTGAAGCTTAAAAAATAATCTTTCATGCGCTGCTTGTGAATTTGACAAAGCTAGTGGCATACACTACACGTCGATAAACATACAAACGAAACAATTTATGTCATCGTTGCTCCTCCACAAATGATGAATAGATATGGCTCATGGATATTCTCAGATCTACTTATGGGAACTTCCCATAGAATGCTAAGAAAATTATCAATCATAATTGAATGAAGAGAGTTATTTTATTATAAAATAGCTGCAGCAGCCCAAAGTAGGCCGGGCATTTCCTAATATCCCAGCGTCCCATTCCACCCTTATTGACGTCAAGCCATGCTATCTGTATTTGTCACTTTTTATATAAATATCAATAAAATAACATTATTAATATAATAAGAACACTAAAACAGTACTTGAATCGATAGCCACAAGGTCTAACGCGCTAATCTCGCAGTAGACTAGGCAGCTGATGACGGGGAGATCGAGGTTCAAATCTCGGTCGGGTGTACTCAGAGGGGTTTCCTCAAAATGATATTTCACTCTCACTCCGTGCAAATGCGGGTATACTTCCAATAAATATAGTCTCCCTGATCCCTTAAACTATTAGCGTAATTAGTTTATAAGCGTATAACCCGAATGGTTAGTAAGACGCGGTGCTAAAAATTAAATAAAATAAAATTGGATCGCTATTGGCCGCGAATAATTATTTGGTATTTTCTAACATTTCCTTTCACCAAATTAATACTAGTTGTTTTAAAACGTGTATATTTATGCCTAAATACCGTATTTATTATTTAAATGATTGATTATTAATCTAAATGTATATTTAAATAAACACTTCTACAGAAAGGGATAATTGAACAACTATCACTTGGAGATCAGTCACGATATTAATAAGTTAGTGGGTGACCCGATGGTCTAGGGGTAAGGTTTCGGAATTCTGTGCTGGGGGTCCGGGGCTCAATCTTCGGTCCCGGCATAAATGTATCTGATTGCCAAACCCTTCCTTCACCTCTGACAAGGCATGTATTAATCACAACTTGTGAATATGAGGAATGCCAGGCCTCCACCGTGGTTCTGGATTCCACGTTAAACTGTAGGTCCTCCATTTCATCTCACAATCACCCTACCATCACACATTAGCTTAAGTGCGTATAACCCAAACGGGTAGTAAAACGCGGTGCTAATAATAATAATAATAATAATAATAAATTTGTACTCAAAATAGACTAGTACAAGTATCTGATACAAAATTTATGGGAAAAAAAGCTCAATACTAACAGGATAATACATTAAAGAACAAATTTAAAAAAAGTTTATGAAATGCTAGCTTCCTCAATTACTCAATTTGGTAAAGAAATATCTACGGCAAGATTCAAAAGTAAGAATATAATATAAGTTAGTGGAGAAATCAAAACTTGCATATGCCGCAGGGGCATGAAGTGAAACTTATCGTACATAACAACATCTGGAGGTCACAGAAATGTGAGTATTGAGAAAAATCACTAATAAATCGCTTCTAGACAGAGAAAGAAATGAGACCATAAGAGATGCTTGTCAAATCAACCCCATCACTGAATAGATAGTGGGGAGCCAACACATTGACAGGATGCAAGAAGACAGAATTGTCAAAATATCAAGAGACAAAACACCTCCAGGAAGGAGAAAACCTGGAAGACCGAACGAGGCAAGATGTAAAAACACCTTTTAGAGCCCTTGGAGTGAAACAGGCCAAAGTCCTACAAATAAGATAGAAGGAGAAGAAAATAAGATAGTGCATTTGAAAATTAGAACTTTAGCTCTCTTCTCTAGCCCCAGAATAAATTCCTCCCAATGCTTCTGGTATTTTAGTGTGTATACTCGTACCCCTGCTTAGTTCATCTTATAAAAAAAACACCTATGCTCATAACTCTTGTTGAGATCTCTACTAGTGTACACATCCCAAGATGTTGGGTGGAATCTTCTCTTGCAAGATGGCTATGTCAACTTTCCGCTGTCCGAGTAGAAACTATTAAGGCTGATCTATGGAGAGTATATTTTATGTAAATGAGAAAATATGTCACTATGTACAATTGCGTGTCATAAATCCCATATTGTGGCAGCAGGAAGTAATACTGGAGCCTAAAGTAACATCCTTGAGTCGAATGACGCTTCCTAGAGTTAATTACTACGACTCCGCTATGCCGCTAAGTGTGCGATCGTAAGATAAGGGTATCCTGGTTAGATTCTAGAGTACGTGGGTCAGGCTAACTAAGCTATTTATTATTTATATGAGAGCTAGTTTTGATATCCAATAAGTTGTTGTTTTCGCTCCAAGCCTTAATAACCATCCGGGATATAATTATATTCACACTAGTAGGGTAGGTACTATTAAGGTAGAATAAATAAGAAATTTACTCGCATTTTTGTGAAATAAGATCTGTAAATTAATTATTAAAAACCACCCTCAATTCTACCAGCCAAGATTTTAACCCAAACCTTCCCATTTCCAGTGAACTAGACTTTAAGAGCTTGACGTTATGGATTATCCAATTAGTATTGAATAATATATCAGTCTTAGGGCATTGTTGATTAATAACAGGCCTACGGTTTTAATTAGAGTTATATTTTATGAATTGATCTGTTATATTAGTTGTTTTAAAGTTATGCATCAAAATAATAGTAAAAACGTATGTAAAATTGAGTAAGCTATTTTATAAAATAGTATATTTATTAATTAAGGTGGGAGTGTATTTTACGCAATTTAGGCAGTGATTTTTCTGTTTTTATAACAAAACTTTTTTTGTCCAAAATTAATAAAATATTTCTCCAGTAGAAATAGAGAGTTTAATTTCTTCAAATGTTGATTTTAAAAGTTGTTGAATATCTTATATGAGCATAGTTGCAATAGTGAGAAACTTTTTAAATGTAGAGATAAAGTTGGCATTACATTCCAGGACACCTTTGACAGATATTCAAGATTGGTTGAGGTCACCGTTTTAAGAAAATTAAACTTTATGATTACTGAAGTAATATTTGATTTATTTTGACCAAAAAGTGTTGATGTAAGAATTGCAATGATACCCCATTTAACTCGTGTTTCCTACACTCCCACAATAACCAATTATTTTCCACCCTGGGATAATGCAACCAAATGAGATTTTAATAATCAAACACAAGCCAACTCTTTGGAGGAAACCCATATTATGTTTTCTGTGTAACAGCCTCAATTAATTCACCCTCCAAACTTAAATACTCTTTGGTTTAATTCGATAAAATAGCCAGTGAACTATGGATGTAATTATATTTAAAAAATGAATAAACATTGAAAAATGGTTTGGTTTAGGTTAGGCTATTTTGTAGGTTGTTTAGTAATAAAATATGTGTCCAAACAGCGCCCCTCAAATATCAAGACGAGATAAAAGTTTTTTTGTTTGTTTATAGCACAGTCAAGAATAAATACGAGTACCAGTCAAATAAGATGGTTCTTCATAACACATATATTTTTGCAGAAGGTGTAAAGCGTTATAAAGTCCAATTTTGTACAGGAAAAGTTTTACTTGTCTGACAGTTAGAAAAGCTACTAGATCTTGAAGCTTAAAGTATATAACTCTTTCAGAATTTACGAGTCACAGTGAAGGGCGTACTCGAGTGTCACTTGTTCTTACTTTCTCAAATCATAGTAACAGTACATATTGTGGGTTTTTTCTAGGATTTATAATCCTGACATAAAAATCTGATCGGACTTTTGAGAAACACTTGCGATAAAACCAGCAACCAGATCGGATGTGTGATAAATACTCGTGTAATCAAAGGGTGAATAGATGAACTAATAACTCCAACTCAGCTTTCATTACTAAGATTCGTTATTTAAATGTTAATCACATTATTGAATAAATCAACAATAATTATTAATGTTTATCCTTAATTTATGTGATCAGTATTTTTAACCAAAACCATTATAATCGTTGGTAGGGAACTTAAAACTACCTGGCGATCGAACACTATATATTTAAAACTAGCGCTGAGCTGGAAATTGATGAACGTGGATCCAGGACGATCAGGTAGTATTCTAAACAAGTTAGGATCCGAATCAAGACAGTCGGGGGCAAATATAATATGCGTGCCATTAGAATCAACTTTCCCGTAATCATACTTCAAGTCATTTGATCCGCAACTGACACTTTTGATGGATATTACCTATAAAACAACGCTTGTAGTAAATTTTCATCAATGTTGACATCAAAAAATATGGTTGTATTTGATTAAAGTCTCTTTCCATGAAAATTCTACTGTACTTTGGTTATTTCCAAACAAGACTTCGCGTGGAAACATAAAATCATCGAGAAATGTCTGGATCGTGGCGGATCGTCTTAAGTGCCCTCCATTCGCTGATATTGTCCCTGTGAGACCTTAGTACCATTCGATACATACGAGTTTTAATACGAATGCACCTTAAAAAAACAAACACATTTTTATTTCTGGACTAAATTGATAATATCTTACTAGTGTTATTTTATCGATATTGGAAATATATAATCAAAGTGGTCATTGCAGATAGCATGACTCGACGTATGGATAAGTGAAAGTAGATGTATATTTTTTAGTCGAGAGATAAGGAAGACCCTTTCTATGAAAATTTAACTGTACATAAAGCACACTTTTTAAACTATATTTAGATATGAATATAAAACTGTTTCTAACCAATAAAATCGTGTAACTGAAAATAATGGGAGGAAATGCATGACAGTAACCGTTTCCAGGAAGTGATATAGATATATAGCATCGATACGATAACGGATATTTCGTTGTGTAGTGACAAAACGACCCTATAAAATGCTATTCTATGACGTGTAAGCAGAGAAAAAATGACATTGAAATATTATTCAATGGGTGTCATTCCATATGTATATATGAAGTTTCGACTCAAAGAGATAAAGTTAAATGTCCATATGAAGAATCTTATCTGATATTTAGAAAAGCTATTAGATCTCTTTTCACTTTAGACTTCAAACACAGAGGCAAGGCCTATGGCCACTCATTTAACACTACTGAAAGAATAACAAAACCAATTAGAAAAATGTATTTTTACGATCTTAATTAGAATCAAATATAGGGTACGTGGACCATAATTGTTATATCGAAATTGAAAGATATGTTTAGAGAAAAGTTTAATAGGTATTGAAACCATATAACCATATTATTTTTGATAAACTTGAACTAAGTTTCAAAATAGTTTAAGAAGGGTATGCTCTATTTTCACAAAGTCCATTTTTCGATAAAACAAGTTTTTACTGTGAAAATGTAAGCTTCAATCAAAATGAAATTTTGTATTTTCCAAAGGCTTAAACCAATANATATATATATATATATATATATATATATATATATCGGCAATTATTGTACTTCATCTTAAATTCAAAAAACTTAAAATACGTTAGCACTTTGCAATCGTTCGTTAGTCGATACGATGGATGGATGGATGGATGGATGTGTGTGTGTGTATATCTATGTATGTATGTATCTATGTATGTATGTATGTATGTATGTATGTATGTATGTATGTATGTATTCATGTAGGCATGTATATATGTAAACATTCTACATGTTGCAAATTGCAATAAGTAAGCTCAATTTCTTTTGTATTCACATCGTCTACTATTGAAATAAGATCCTATTTAAATGCATCCTGATTGTATGTAGAGCATTTCTTCGATAGATATTTGATCAAAGAAAGTGATTTTAGTCAATTTTATCACAGTATGACAACCATCATAGAAATGTGATCCTAGCGCCGACAAAATTTCATAAAAAAAAACACTACATACCTCTGGGTCGGAATTGAACTCTTGTTTACATACACTAGCTAATGAATGAAAGAACAGCCAGGGAAGCAACTAAGAACGTAAGGTTCTAGGACACCGTCAGGTTAATTAGCTCGCCTCATATTGGATACTCTAGCGTGACGTCAACAAGATAGGATCATCCTTTATACTCCAGTGAAGAGCGGCAACCCTTCCGACATTGTTCTGCCTCACACCTGGGTTTTTTTTTGTGCTCTTCCATATGTACACTTCACTTTATTGTCTTTGTTAGCTACCTTGAAACTACTTTGTAGCTTTCAGAAAGATTCCACTAGATAGTGTGTCGTAGGTGGGTGTCAAATGGTCCTTTTATTATTATTTTAATGGTTGGCTTTTGAACTTCGAAGTTTAGAAAAAAACTTTTTTTTTCCAACACTTGAAAATGAATAGCTTACCTTTGAGTGGAATATTTCAACCTTCGTGCTAATTAATATGCCCAACTCGCGTCTGACATTTTAAAATTGGTCTTTGAGCTATCTTAAATATTTAATGGATAAAACCTGAGGGATAAAATGAAGCGTATGCCAGAGAAACACACAACTTATACTCAAACAAGTAACTTATATTATTTTAGTCACGATCGAAAGATAAGGGTATGTTTATATGATTACTAGCTCAGTTTATTTAAAATATTTTATTAATCTTTAAAAATATAGAACAAATTTATATTTAAATAAATTTCCATCAATTTTTACAATAAATATAAATTCCCTGTTATTACAGGTTTCCCAATTTTAGAAAATATATTCCTTCCATATGAATATAATTACATGATTGGCTGATTATAAACGTTTGTTTATAATTTTTGACCTTTATTTAATATATTTATTTTGGTACATTTGGAGAAATCAAATATAATTTTACTATCTGTTTATGTAGATTTGTATGATAGCTCATTTGGTTCGGTGTATATTTCTAGTTCAAGTATATTGGGCAAAAATATGATGTATTACATTTTACCCTCAAGATGATCCCATACGTATTAATTTGCCATTAAAATATTTTTCAAAATACAATCTAAATCAACGTAACCAGGGACTAAATATATCCTAATTCAACTTTCTTGTCCAAATCACATAGCCCAGCAACAATTTTAACGTTTTGTAACATTTGAACAAATAAACGACTACTTCTTTAAAGACTTTACCACTTTATCATGACATCGGGAACCCTGTAATAATAGCGTACATAAACTCGTCTACTAACGTAAGTATTAACGTTTATGTATTTTATGTGTATGTATATAAAAAGAGCGATTCATGTTTATTCCTAGGGTTGTTTTCATGAATAATATATTAAACTATGGATGTGAAGTAAGAGTTTATTCTCAATCGGTTTGGCAGTTGCTGTTTTATTATAAAAGGAATTTCTTCAATCATCCTTCCATAAAAGACTAAGAATAATTTATTTCCCTACACATTAAATAATTAATAACTCTCGGTTTAAACTCAACACTGAATATGGGTCAATATATAGTTTATGTAAATAACTATTGATCTTTTCTAATTAAAGAAAATATTATAGTTACGGTCATGATTGAACTCGAGATTATGATATATCTTGATTTATTGTATGCTCCCAAACTAAAAAAAAGTATCTCCTAATTCAGTCATCTCCAGATGTATAGATATTTGGTTTCTTATGACAGGCAAATATAGAGGAAGGAACAAATTATAATAAAAAAATAAAAATAACAATCAATTGATTTCCCAGTTTGTAATTAATATTTTCGAAGAACGCCATTGTAATGTCTTCAAATTTATTAAATGTTATTATTTATATATTTTAATAAAACACACAATGTGTTTAATAAGTATTTATTATAATAATTATTAATTGTCTACATTTATATAAATTATTTATCTAATTAAAAGTTCTTCAAATTTTATAGGAGAAGGACATGCCAGTAATACAACAAACTAAAGCTTTAATTAACATTTTAATTTATTATCAGCATAGTATTGTTTTTGAAAACGATTTCAGTAGCCTTTAAAACGTAAAAAAAAGCTCCCTCTTATCTAAATTGAACTTTACTTTTATCGACATTTAAAATATATGTTCACTGGTTCTAAAGTTCCAGGTAGTACTACCCTGTTTCTATTCTAATATCGATCCGGTTTCTCTCTCCTTTTAATAAATAGTCTTCTCCACATCCCCATGTCGGACATTATCTATCTCGCAGTTCGATAATAACTTCCAGAGTGAAGTTAACCCCGCCAAGGTAACTAAGGTGGAACTTTGATAAGGTGGTAGTGAGAGAGAGAATGTAATCTGTCGGTAGCTTTAGGGGTAAACTCAAGTTTATCTTAACACACAGCGCAACAGTTTCCAAAATCCCGAAACTGATGGTAATGGGATTAGGAGAAGGGAACAATATTTCAATATAGATTAGTATAATCGAAATGGCCTCTTATCAACATCCTTTTTTTTAAACATATATTTCTAGATTAAATAAATTAGGCATGGGAAAAAGACTCCAAAAAGACACTAAAGAAAGGTGATATGGGATGATTTTTATTTAAAACCATTGAAGAGAATTTATATCTGGTAAATCCTCTCGATTATAGTAAAATTCTTGTAGAAGGGGCCATTTATAAAATACATATCGTACGATAATATTTATTTTAAATGTAAGCATTTTCTAATAGTTTTATTACATTTATAATTTATTATATTAGGTTTATTTTATAAATTATTTTAACTGTTTTTTATTTTATAATAGCTATTTTTAACATAAGGTATTTGTGAGGCTGCTTGAATAATATAAATTTTTGTTTCAATAATTCGTACCTATTGTAACGATTGTGGTGACCTGGCGGTCTAGGGGTAAGGTGTCAGATTTCTGTGCTGGCGGCCGGGGTTCAATCCTCGGTCCCGGCACAGATTTATCTGGTTACCAAACCCTTCCTACACCTCTGACAAGACATCTTATGAATGTGGGGAATGCCAGGCCTACACCGTGGTTCGGTTTCCACGTTAAACTGTAGGCCCTCCATTTCATCTCACAATCACCCTACCATTACACATTAGCGTAAGTGCGTATAACCCGAATGGGTAGTAAGACGCGGTGCTAATAATAATAATAATAATAATAATAACGATTGTTTTAAATCTTTTAATGTATCACTATATTCAAATTATTTCTTATTTATATTACTCTAAATTCCTTTCTGAGTTTAGTAAAAAAAATGATTGTTTAAGATAATATTACTATTTATTATTTTTATTTATTTCTTGTCAACAAAATTTATAGTATCATACGATTTTATTACTGTTATTTTTCAGGTGCTTAAGATATCAGAATTTACATCTAAATATCTCACAACTTAAAGTATGTATACGTTAAAGTAAATCTTTTGACTTTTCTGGTCCGACAGCTTAGCTTGATGCTATATTTTTGCATCCAACGGGAGTTACCAAAATATCGACTACGCTTTTTTGTTTTAATAACAATTAGTTAAGACTCCTTATCCCAGTAAGTTACGTGTCTAGCTTCAGAGACGAAATCCCCTGGTTCTATTCTTGACATGGCCGAAAAATCTATCAATAGTGAAATGTGGTCTTCCCCTTTCACTGTGATAATGAATATGGTCAGGATATGTATGTCCTAGATTTAAAGTTAGTTTATAAGTCGTGTGCTGGTATAAGTCAGTTCATATTAAGTCATTTAAATACCTCAAATAAAAAGTATTGTTTTCCTAGATGGCAGTTAAGATCCTTCCTAATAAAATTGGACTGTACATATTCCTAATAAACTTCAGAGTGTTTCCGGAAATGGAGTTTGGGTTGGTAGAGTCGAGGGGAAGGGGATATTAATGGCTAGTATAGGTTCATTACTCATCCCTCTACGTCAAAAGGGTTGGATGTAGACCACGAAAGCATGTTTCCGATATTGTACACCTACATTTAGGACTACAAAAATAATGAATGCATATATGTTTTTGTTGAAAATGGAAATTATTTCTTAGCCACCACATCTTACTATTTGTTTGGCATATTCAATTTGAGTCACTTTGACGGCACACTTTAATGATCGAATGGTATAAGGAAGGAATCACCAAACTTTTGTTTATCGTGGGATATACGGGGTTTAAAGAAATTGTGGGCCTGATTGAAAAAATAAACTGAGCAAAAATTGTCAACTTTATATATCTTATTTAGTAATTATATTTAGTCTATTTTCATGAACAAAATTAAATTGTTTGTTTGTTTGTCGGATTTGGCCCACGTGCTGTGGGTTGCAAACCGCTGGGGAAAGGCGTCAATCGCACAATAGACTATACTACCAATGATGGTAAAATTGGGCCTCAAATCCCGGTTGGGTGTGATTTTTCCGAAATGGTTTTCCATCTCCCTTCATTCAAATTCGGGCACAGCTCCTCTAAATTCAACCTTTCTCATACATAATACATTAACGTCATTAGTACATATATGTATAGCACGAACGGGTAGTACGACGCATTGCAAAAGAAAAATTACTCTAACTAGGTGGGGTTGTATAAGATAATCTTTAAAATGAAGGAACCCACCTCGGTGGTGTAGTTGGCTAACGCGCTTGTCGTGTTGAAGCTCGACTGCTGAGGACGGGGAGATCGAGGTTAGAATCTCGGTTGGGTGAACTGGGGTGGTTTCTCCTAAATGGTTTTCCACTCTCCCTCCACGCAAATGCGGGTTCACTTCCTATAATTCAACCTTCCCAAGTTCTAATCCATAAGAGTAATTAGTACTTAAAGCGTATAACCCGAATGGGTAGTAAGACGTGTGCTAAATATTAATATAAAATAAAGGAGCCCGCATTTTCTCTTTGGAATATTGGGAAACACCCATCATAAACTTAAGGATGTGTGATCCTAGATCAATAGATGAAGTAGCTCAATGGCAGATAGTTTGTTCACTAAGCTTTAAATCCCACGCATAGCTGGGTGCTTCTGGGGTATTTAAAATATATATAAACATTTTTTATCTCCGCTTCTTACCAACTGTTAAGGTTATACGCATATATGATAAATACTCTAATTGGGTAGGGATGAGGAAGAATTGATTTTAGAGGTAATCTTCCCGCACTTGCTTGGAAGGAGAGTGGGAAAACATTTAGGGGGGAAAAACCTTCAATTGACCCAACTGGGATTTGAGCCCCGATCTTACCAATCATCATCAAGGCAGTCTAACATGAGAGTGACGACTTAAGCCTTTCAGCCACTGAAGCAAGCTATATTTAAATTAACGTAGAATATAATTATTTGTGTATGATCGTGAGTACAAAAACTTATCAATAAATATTTAAACACCAAAATGTTTATAAATACTCTTTTTATTTTATCCAAAAATTTGAATTAATAATATCAAATACGGTATTAAATGTACTTTATTTTCTTCAGATGAGTTCAATAAAACATTATATATCCAAACAAATATTTTATTAAAACCTTATAAACCATGTTTTCGTTTAAAACTTATTGCATCTATGTATTTGTATAGCTTTATTTTTTCATTTCAAATATATTTCATATATACCTATAAAAAAGAAAAAGATATTTATGTATGAATATAAAAAAAAATACGAAGACTAATGCATAATGGATGTACAAAATTATATAAACCTAGTTTATTTTTCACGCCTAGCTGTTCACACACTTGTCGAAACTGGAGATTTACATATTTATTGCTTCTCAAGCGAGTCTTGCTTCCGTCGAAGAAACGACGCATTCAGGCTTTATTAGCCCTTGTCTTCTATACGCAGTGACAGTCTTGTGAAAACACAAAATTGAGAAAATTCAAATTGGTTCTGAATGCCTTATAATACTTCATATTATTGAGAAAATAAAGATTATATTTATTTTATACTTTCTTTTATTGTATTTTATATATACAAATAATCAATTATCCGGTAAATATATGCTTATTGTTATAATACATGTTCTATTATCAAAATTGGAAGATCTTGATTATTTATTTCCAGAAAAAAACTGTCTTTAAATATTGTGTTGTCTGACAACTCACCTTACTACCCATCCATGTTATAAGCTTATACACCAATTACACTATAACAATAGATATGAGGAAGGTTGAATTTACAGGAAACGTACCCGCGTTGGCGTGAAGGGAGATTGAAAAACCATTTAGGAACAAACACCCTCAGTACACCCGACCCCTAAACATCCGTCATAGAAAATCTAGTCTATTGCGAGAGTGATGCCTCAGACCATGTAACCATGGGGAGCGAGTTTAATAGTAGGTTTTTACACTTCAGTGGTTGAAAGGTCTTTGGTGTCATTTTTGCAATAGACTAGATTCCTGGGTGTTGTGGTTTGAATCCTAGTCGTGTGTACTAAAGATTGTTTATTCTTTATAATTTTCCAATCTTTCTACACAAAAATGCAGTAACACCTCGAAAATTAGTGTAATTAGTGCATCTGCGTGTAACCAAAATGGGCGGAAAGAGTTAATGCTAGAAAAATTAGCTTCATATTTTTTATTTTTTTTTCCTCGCTTGAGGGTGCTGACTATGGCATTGGAGGCTGAGGTTATGTACTGAATTTCATCAAAAAAGATGAAAGTAAAAACAGCCTATATACCTTTACACATTCAATTTAGAGTGCTTTGTTAAATTGATTAATGAGAATATTTTTAATGCTATATTTTATTGTGTTGTTTTCTTAAATTAATAAATTTAATACGATTTTATGTTTCGAGTGGTTAAAACCATTTCAAGATATCAAGTGTATATTTTATCACTATCAGATGTAAATAAAAATATTCACCTCCAAGAATACGTAAATAAAGTTTATTATGAATAGTTATCAACTCCCTACCCTTATTTTATTTTTTTCATTTCTCTTAGTAGAATCATACACTTATTTAAGACTTTTAATGTAAATATGTGTCAGTAAATTGTCTTAAATACTGTTTTATACAGCTAAACAAGAACAATACATACATATTACTAAAAGGTATACACTAATTTTATAAAAATCATGGAAGTTTAAATATAGCCTTCTCATTTTAAGAATGATGTTACTTGGACCCCTTTAAATAAAAGTCATTCAATTTAAGAATGGCACAACTGAAACAAAAAAAAAAAAGAGTTTTTTTGTTGCAACGATTTGATATTGGAGTGACAATATAATGGAGCCTCAAATATTATTTTCAGGACTAGTGGTCTCAACATCCCTAGACTATGTACGGAGCAGATATTGCTTTTCCTTTTTACACCCCCTTCGTCCCTGGCAGGGGCTTTACGTGGCTAAGAGGACTGATTTGAAAATATTGATTATTTGAAGGAATATTTCACTTCGAGCAGTAAATAAAAACCTAATATATCTAGGAGGGTTTTTATTTTACCATCCTATACAGAGAAAGTATTGTAATCGTGATAGTTCCACCCCTTAAGATTATTAGGAATATTCAAGTTCTAAGTGCGTCCGAACCCCTAAAAAGAGGATTGTGCGATCATGTCAGTCTATAGATAAAGTTTTCATCTAAATAATAAAATGGTTTGGGCTCTAAGCTGAGATACAGGCAGACAGACAGACAGATGGCATCACAGAAACAACCTTTTAGGTTTCAGGAGATCAGATAACGTTGACATATTTTATCAAAATAACGAATTAATTTTTTTGATGAACATAATTATATTTCCAAGGGGTCGATATAAAGTAAACAGAAGCATAAATAGAGTATAAAAAACGATGAATGGTCGCGCAATCTTTGTAGTCTCTTTGTGTCGTTCGGGGCCCAAAAATTGTTGATGACCTCTTATTTAGATTATATAATTCAAAAAGGAGCTAATGATAGCCACCACCATTTTATTTTCAACAGACAAAAAAAACTAGCTTAAAAACATGGATGAGTTTTTTGCTGTTTTTTTAAACTGACGAATCTTATCATCTCTGCTAATTTGCGCTAGCGTTGAGGGCGTGCGTGCTCCAAGGCCGAAACTTCTTGCAACGGAAAGAGAAGAAGACTCACAGAACTGATGGATCGCGTCGTGTCTCCGGTAACGAGATGTCTCGCACGAAGAGTTGCCAAGAGCTATTGTGATGGATGAAGGTGTGTGCAGCCTGAGGTGTGTGTGTGTGTGTGTGTGTGTGTGTGTGCCGCAAGGTCTTCATGTCAAGCAGCGTTGAGCGCGACGAGATTAAAGGGGAACTAGGGCCCAAGTCAAATCCAACCTTGCGCGCGAGAGAAACTTACATTATGGTAGAGTTATGATTGGATAAATGGATTAGTAAATAGTAATTTAAATTTATTCGAGTCTTTTTTTTGGAACAACGTCTTAATACCCGTTTAGGTCATACGCCTTTGTACTAATTAAATTAATGTGTTAGAGATTACGAAGGTTGAATTTAGAAGAAGTGTACCTGCATCTGCATGGAGGGAGAGAAGAAAACCGTTACATAAAAACATCCCTAAGTAAACCCAACCGAGATATAAAACGGATCTCCCAGCATTCGGAAGTCTAGTCTATTGCGAAAGTAGCGTCTTAAGGGTAGCATTTCATCAGTTTCTTCCTCGGTTCTAAACTCAACTTTATGGTCAGCAGTAACCTCTTTTTGTTGAAAGATTCCTTAGCTCTGGATATACTTGACCTAATTTCCTTGGTGAAGTTTCCTTGGTGAAGTAGGCATCCTTTGTCTTGAGACTTCCCATGTATCTTAACTGCTCCACGTTTTTCACTAATTTTTATTATAAAACAATATACTTATCACTTTAAGTTAAAATAAATAAAACTTGAAATCAATTCAGGATTTTAATTCATAATAAATTAACTAAAGAACTGCACATTTTCTTCTAAGACTGAAAATTATATATAGTCTTTTTAAATTAAAATATTAAAACATAAATAGTTACAAATTTTTGTTACTAAATACACCAGTATAATATTTTTAATAAGGGATTTAAGAAGCACGTTTAATATACTAATGGCGTTGCCTACCTGTGACATAGCAGCAAGTCAAGTTGGATATTAAAATGAATGTATTTAGGTTATATTCGGTGAGTTATATATATATATTTAACATTGAAACAAAAACCATATATTTTTATATAATTTTAAAGAGAGTCTTACATTGCCACAAAATTATAGTTTTATTATCTTAAAGAAGTTTTTTAAAACAACTTATTTTTTAATCTTCTACAGCTTATGCTATTTGGTCTCTTTAAGAAAATGATCATTAGGAATCTTCCTGCCAGGATGTGGACTTAAAAAATCTTCGGAGGTATATGTCTGCTTAAAATATGAAATAAGAAAACTTGTTATTTTGAAATACATATTAGCTCTGTCCAGGTGAAAATAGTTTAGGGGGTGTTTTTATTCGTCATATAAATAATATAAGTTTTATACACAAATAAATAAGGTGTCATACAGGGTGAACTAATTATTTCTTCTCTCTTTCTATCACGTAAACTGGTATCAAGTGAAATAGTGCTTATCTTTCTTAAGTGCATCGGGTTAACGTGGAATATAAGGGGACGCGAGAAAAATCAGTGTTTTTGAAATTTTTATGGCAAAAATAAATAAGATATTTCACCAGTACAAACATATAATTTAATTGTATTCACATGTTGACCTCAACATTTATTGAACATTTATCAAGAGTATTCTGGAATTTAATGACAACTTTTTCTCTTCATTTAAAAAGTTTGTTAATTAAAACCATCATGCTCGTGACAGATATTCAAGAACTGTTGATATCACCATGTGAAGAAAATTAAATTCTTTGTTTGTACTGAAGCAATATTTTATTTATTTTGGCCAAAAAAATTTTTGACATAAAAACAGCAAAAACACTTGCCTTTTCTCGCGTCCCTTCCATCCCAACTTAAGGTGCAACCTTTTAAAATTCCATCTGGGATAGAACCAGGCGTTTCCTAGATTTTATTTCAAGTTTTCTAAATATTAATTTAATGTTTAGCCCAACATTTATTGTTTCCCGAATAATAATTTTGTATGACAGCGAACATTGTTTTTGGGATTCCTCTAAGTTATCCATTAGTAATATATTTACATTGCAAATGAGAGGAATATATTAGTCATTGAGTTTCCCAAACAAACTTGACTCTGTGTGGTTTAGTAGGTGAGCAGAAAGGGGAAGGGGACAAACAAACATGTCAACACAATATTATTTATAACCTTCAGACACAGCCTCCAACTGTACACAGATACAAGCCACAATTAACTTTGAATAAACAAGCTTCTGCCAACTAATGTCAAACTTTAATTGATGTTATCTTCATGGTTTTATTTTATGTATAGTATTAGAGTGTACTTTCTGAACCAAATGATTATACCAGCACACGACTTATACATCAACTTAAACATAGAATAGACGAAACACCCAGCTCCTTCGACCATCAATTCATTAAATCAAACCCAGGACCCTTAGCCCAGTAGACAGATGTGCATAACTCAAATCAGTAATTGCTTGGAAATGAGGCCTTTCACCGACGGATCTACTAAACTGTTATTGGACTGGTTAGTGAATGAAGTCTCGCACTGGTCAGTAACTGGTTTTTATTTATGCTTTGCACACAGTGCTACGCATAAGTGTAAGAATTTCAATCAGATTTATAATATCTAGCTGCAAGTACCTTCTTCGGGCTTCTATAATATTTATTAATTTAATGCCCAGTGACGCGAGAGGATTTGGTTATCTAGTATTATTATTATTATTATTATTATTATTATTATTATAGACAAGCTGTTTCCCGCGACTTCGCTCGCGTTTTCACTACTTTTTTTTAAATTACTCGCGCGCCATATATTGTAAAATACGGAAATGAAGGGTAAAATTACTTAAGTTGTTATTCAAAAATTCCGGCTTTATTCTTTGTCTACATCATAAAGAGAACCTCTGTGCAAAATATCAGCTTTCTATGTCCAAGTGTGTGTATATATATATATATAAGAGAGGTAACCAAAGAAAATTTTGGATTCATCTAGACATTGAAGATAATATATAATCTTCAGACTATTCCTATTCGTTGTGTCAAAGGAACTGCATCAAACTGATGAAAAATGTATAGCGTTGTACAGTAAGCTACCCAAAGTAATAAATTAAATATTAATTAATGGTTCATTAATGAGGATTGAGTTTTTAGCTGAGGCAGTCTGGCGACTATAGTATTGAGTTTCCATTGAATAATCACGCACGTGTAGTAAACTGGTTATCAAATAATAGGACCAACATCTAAATACATGAGTGGTGATGCTCAAGCTACTGGTTGGTAATTTAGTTTTTACTCGCGTCACTTTTGAGTCTTATTTAAGTAGCTATGTATGTGAAAGGCCTTACAGTATGGGTTTTATCTTTGAAAAGTAACAGCCGCAGATTAGCCTATATTATTCAAGGTATTAATGTATAATCATTACTTTAGTAACCTTTGAAGCTGCCAAAAAGGTTTTTTCTTATCTGAGTTGAACTGCTCTTACCAACGAGAACTCACCATAGTACCTTGGCAACAATTTTCCAGACGATCTATGGATTTTCTTGGGAGTGAATGAATAAACACTTCAATGAGTACTCGGAAGGCACTATATGTACTCTCCATATATCCTGATAGTTAGAAAACTTATAAACAATTAAAGAAAGATTTGTCCTCACCTGATAATTGAGAAAAAAATATTAATAAGTCATTTGGATTCTGTCATCTCATTTTGACAAGTGATGTAAATTTATTTTAATTTTACAATTGTCAAAACATATTTTCAAGCTGGATTAATAGGTATCCCCTCTTTGAGTTATCTTTAACGATCAGGAGAGGTCAAAATCAGCGCAATCCAACTATTTCCTGACTGATTACAATATGGACATCTCTTTATAAGCTAAATCATGGTGAAATCAAGCAAGGTGAGCTTGCTACCTTTTATGGTGACTCATACTTTTTTACTATATGATTATGACATTAGGATCTCGAAAGTTAATTGCCGTATGTAAACATTTAACATACTTACCTTAAATATGGCTATGGATGGATACAGCGTGTACTGGTATCTTGATCATAGTTTGATAGATGTTCTTGCATGGATATTATTGAAGTAGATTTATGAATATAGCTCTATAATGTACAGTATTTTTTTTTCCATTAATAGTAATTACAAACTGATTATTTTTGTACTACCTGTCCCTTAAACGTATAGCTTATTTAATTTCGCCTGTAGATGATTTTTCAAAAATATTTTTTTAAATGTTTGTTTTGTAACACATGAAAAAAATGTATATCAATATATTATAAGCTTATAATCCAAACGGGTAGTAAGACGCGGCGCTAAATAATATATATATAAATAATAATATAATAAATAATATATATATATATATATTATAAGAAATTGTCTGAAGCGATGATAAGAATATGCATCTCTGAGAGGAAGAGTTATATAATGATCAATTTTCTTAAAAAGAACCTTATCTGACATCTATAAAAGAATTAAATATACTTTCACGTATGCATACTTCATGTTATATGAGCTGCAGCAGCCACATTTGATAAATATGTTCAATGGTGATCACATGGGTTAAGATGTCACTCTTACAATATACTACACTGCCGATAATGTGGAGATCAACTTTTAAATTTCTGTTTGGCGTACTGAGGTTGGTTTTCCTATATTGTTTTCCACTGTTTTTCCATGAAAATACAGTACACTTCCTTTAAATTCAACCTTTTTCATCCCTAACTCTTTAACGTAATTAGAACATAAGCGTATAACCTGAACATATATTAAAACTAAGTGCTTTCAATAATCTATATGATAGTAGCCTAATATTTAAATATTAAAATGTTATCATTGCAGGCCACAAAATAATAATAGTTTATTTTACAAAGGTGTATTCATTCCAAAATTATGCTACATATCAATGTTACTATTTAATTGCCTTGGTTTTAAATAAAGTAAAGGTTAAAGTTTTCAGAGAGATCAGTTCACCCTGCAATGTTTTGTGTAGATTATAAGACACACAGAGTTATGAAAAGTTGTGACTACCTAAAAGGCGACCTCGTTAACACTCGCCTGTCCAAACAACACTAAAATTAGCAAAATTGTGACCCGCATCAGTGGTCTTTCACAAAGTCCTCATTTGTTCACGTACTCCCAGATATAATCTACCTTCAATTCTGTACGCCTAAGGCTATTGGTGCAAAGTTATACTTACTCTCTAAACTAGCTATATCTAAAATAAATACAATTAATTTCATCCTAAATAATAAGTTTTAAACGATTAATTATATGTTCATTTATAGTATATCTGGCCTTCGGTGGTCTTAGGGTAAGGTTTTCTCCTCAGGACTTGATTATCGTGGGTTCAAAGCCGTATGAGTTTAAGGAATTTTTACCACGCTATGAAAATCCGTGCCACAACTTTACTTGGTGGAGAAATAAATTCCTCAGTCCCATGTCGTTTGTGGCACGAGCAAGATCCCTGTAATGTATATGAAATATCCCTCCGGCAAAATTGGTGGATTCTTTCTCACTCGCTCACTCATATAAATCCAGTGAGGAAAGCAACGAGAAACTACCACACTTTCAGAACTTCCCTGGGACATGTGCTTTCTCCCAGATTGTGCGGGCATCCCTAACCGGCTGTAGAATTGAGTGCATGTCCAGCTCTGGGTGGATGGGAATCACATCAGGACCAGCCCTCAGGATGACGGGTCATTTTATATAGCATATATTTTTATGTATAACATACATAGTCATGTACCCCTTAAAACATATTTGTCTACTCTAGGTTGAATACCATTGTATAAGGCATCACTCTTGAAAAATACTGGACTGCCATTTTCATGAAGATCGGTGTTCAAATCTCATATGAGTTTATTAAGAGTGGATTATCAAAAATTGTCTTTCACTCTCCTTTTAACTATACATATTTTAAATTCCACCATAATCATATCTACTTTATAAACGAGTTGATATCCCAAACGGGTACAAAGATGTGAAAGACGACAAAACTGTGATTAGATACATAGTATACTTTAAAATATTGTGGTAAAATGCAAAACAAAACTTACCTAAATGTGTGTCTGTACCCGAAACCAATCTTAAGGTAGGAGAGTAGTGGACACAAGAAAAGCTAAGTGTTTTTTTACAGTTTTTATAACAAACTCTTTATGGCCAAAATAAATAAAATATCGCATCGGTAGAAAAATACATTTTAATTTTTTTCACATGGTAACCTCAGCAGTTCTTCAATATATTTCATGATTATAGTGGCTCAATATGAAAACCTGTTAGAACGAAGCAGAAAAATTGTCATTAAATTTATAACACCCTTGACAGATATTCAACAACTGTTGACATCACCATGTGAAGAGAATTAAACTCTTAAGCTTCCCCTGGAGCTATATTTTATTCATTTCAGCAAAAAGAATTATATATACCATAAAAATGCAAACATGCTGTCCTTTTCTAGCATTTCTAACACTTCCACCTTAATAATTCTTTGTTGATACTGTATCAAAGAAAAACCTCGAAATTATCATATTTATTAAAGTGATAACAAAGAGCAGTTAAAAATTAATATGAGATATCATATTTTAATAAAGCTTTTAAATGCAATACCTAGATAAGTTTTACTATAAAAGGTATGAAATTTGTAGATCTATTTAAAACATTTAAATTCGTTTACTATGTAATTCGGTTGTGGAGAATTATTAAGAATTATCTAAATAGTTTAACGGAATGCTTAATATAACATTTATACATGCACTACTCATAGAACTTGGGTGTCTAACAATTTTAATTTATTTAAAAAAAGTATGGATGGTTGCATGTTCTAATGCATCACTCTCTTAATATACTTTTAAGCCACTGGGGTGGTCATGGTTTGAATCCCGGCTGGTGCACACAGGATGCCTATTCCTGAAGGATCGTGAACTACCTTAAATTCAAATGCGGGTACATTTCCTATAAAGTATATCAACCTTATCAAACCCTAACCCTTATTGTAAATGTTCGGACAGTCAAGACGTTTGGACTACGATAAAAACTTAAAAGGAACGTAAACTCTAAAATTCAAAGCTATCTCTAGTGTTTGAAAGTATGTCAGTATGAAATGACAATGCGGGTGAGTATGAATGAACCTTCCCGGACTTAAGATGGACCCATAATAACGACCAAGTGTTTGTGGGGGAGAGTTTATGACAGCAAGTCGTAACATAAAGCAACGAGCAACATGGCTGACAGCGTAAACAAACTCTTTACGTGGGGGATCTACGGTAACGACCCCTTGACGACTACGTACTCATTCACCAGGGGTGGGAAAACACTTTCTTACCCTTTAAACAACAACAACAACTACTACAAATTGAAATTGATCTTCCACTACATGAATATTGGTACTAGGAGTAAACAAACACGCTGTGGTCATGATCAAGCCAGTGCTTATAATAGTACTCCATTGATGGGTGTTTCCCTTCTGTTCAATCAAAGACACACACTTGATTGACTGAATGTTTGTTCTTCATCTGGGCCACAGACAAGGATACACCATACCCACATCCTTCATGTTAAGGGGGTTGAACTGCGTGGAAAAGCTCGAGTCCTTTAACAAGGATATCGCTAGGTCCTATCATGGGGCACTTAAAAAAAAAGCTAATTTTAAACATGATTTCACTAGAAAGAAGACACAAATATTTATCTTGAGTCAATCATCCAGCTTCCACAAAGCTAGGTTCAAGTGGCGACCTAATCCCCTCTTCACATAATCTACCTCACAGAGAGCTTACTCAGACTGTACATTATTATTATTATAGTATCTTTATTACAAGTATGTTCGACGTCAGTCGTTTAAAAACTGCACATTTGGAAGTGTTTTTATCACTGAGCATTGACACTAGCAAACCTCAGTGTTTATGGAATCAACCTGGCTCAAGTAGCGCAACGAAACTTCTTTAAGGCTGAGGATCTTATGTATATCTTGTCTCTTACCTGGGCTAACTCTCTTTAAAATCTACAGTGAAATGGAACAGTTTGAAAAGTTTTCATTTATTAATTTCGGGAACAAAAATGGATTTGTTTAAATGTAATAAATGTAATCAATATAGCCTTCGTTAAATGTATATCATGGAAGGTTAAATAAACATTCTCAAATGGGTTACAATAAAACAGTAATAAGCGATTCTAGTTCTATTCTCACTCTCACGAATCTATTACAGTGTTTGGTGGTTGAACAGGTTACTAATATCAGGTCTGCTGTACACCAGATTTTTTTAATATTTCAATATTACAATCAAAGACTTAATGAACCCTGTGGCTTAATTATACTGACTAGAGATGTGCAAGATTCGAAAATTCTAAATAAAGACGAGAAAAAGTTTCTTTATCTTCTCGAGAGTATAAAAATTTTCTCTAAAATTCGAGAAATCTCGAAAAAAAGTTAAAAACAAAATAAACTCCTTTAAGAGTTTACAAACTAATCAGAAGGGGAAAACTTTAATATAATTCTTTTGATAATAGCATATTGACTCCAAAATCATCAGCACATTTTCCCCCTATAGCTTCCTTTATGAAACATTAATTCAGATTATAATTATCACCATTGAATAATAGGCGTGTGCGAAGGCCACTTTTTAAATGCGAAGCGAAGTCGAAGCGAATGTTGAAACTTGTGAAGAAAAGTCGAAGTCGAAGTCTAAGCTACCTATAATTATTGTTGTCACTCAACGCCACTTTTAATTTTTGAATTAATCATTTTTCTAGATCATGTCAGTAACCACGGCCAGGAAAATTTTCCCATTTGTTACCTAATGTCTATATTAATAACTAATGCACCCAGACTTACTCATAAGCTTAGTAACTAAACAATTAAGTTTTATTCTGGTAATTGAAAATAGACACATTGACACGGGAATCTAACCCGGGACCTTTGGATCGATTTGAGTTCGATTCCCGTGTCTAGGTGTCATTTTTAAATTTTCAAATTATATCTAGATTGAGTAATCCTCACTAAAAAGCATAAATAATAGTTTGGCCATTTGATTCTTAATTAAGTTGTTACTTACATCTTGGAGTTTATAATATTATTTTGCAAACTTTACAAATGCATGTATTTTTATCTGCATCTATCTGATAATAATTATAAATTAAATTCCGTTTTCATTTCCTACTTTCCGTATCAGCCATTTTGAATAATAAATAAAATGCGAGTAAGCTATTAAAAACTTATGAGTCAAAATGCACTTGTAAATTTGTCACAGATAATTCCAAAGAGATAGAATATTAAGGACCAAGCATTAGACGCGAGCTGCAATGATAACACAAATAAAGCGCTTTCTCTGCTTCATACCAGTGGCCATGGTGTTACTCCTTTATAGGTATTTTTAATTTTTACAAAGTTATGTTGGCGATAGTGAATATAATATATTAACATTTACTTACCCGTTTTTTTATCCATTCTTAGATTGTTCTAGTTAAATTACTAATCAGTATTAAAATTCTGTTTAATAACTGTTTTAAAATCATCAAATATTGAAAAATGTAATATTTAGTAATATAAAATTAAATCGTTTGATAATTTATCGAAGTTTTATCCTTCCTTCGAAATTTTTTGAGTATGCGAAGGTTAATGTAGAGGTTGAAGTTCAATCCAAAGGAGATTTGACTTTCGACTTCAACTTTTCTAAGCTTCGCACACCATTATTGAATAATAAGTTATAAATGTCGTAACTTTGAGGACTGCATATAGTTAATAATTGATAAATAGATTATGGTCTCAAAACAGATGGTGAACTTTACCACTTAGACTTGACAAGGTTATTTAAGAATAGATGTAATAAAAAGACTATAACATCCAATGCAGATATTTATATTTTATCACTTACATTTGAATGCGTTTAAACTCAAACTCAAGTGTTTTGAAGGCACTAAATGAAAATCAAAAGTGCGCCCGCCAACATGTCAAATAGAATTTTAGCAGGTGATTTGTAATTGTATACAATAAAGAGGTGCTACGAATCATCCTGTATACTATATAGGTACGCATATACTTTAATAAATATAATTTAAAATGTTATAATTTCAAACATCTGTTCTAGTCTCGCTCTCGCTTCTAAATTTATTTTATTTTCTAGTATGGAAATATAAATAATATAGTAGAGATATTAATTATATATTATATAATATATATAATTATAATATATTATATAACATTTGTTATATATATATATGACTTCCTTAATTTATTGTTTTAAGAACTTTAGTGTTTATTTAAGAACTTACAAAATTACGCCAAGTATCCCTATCTTGAGCCAACACTATCCTGTCCACCTCATTACATCCTATCCCTATCTTGAGCCGACTCTATCCAGACCACATTACACCCTATCCTTATCTTGAGCTATTTATATCGAGTCTACCTCATTATATCCTATCCCTATCTTGAGCCAACTCTATCGAGACCACCTAATTACACCCTATTCCTATCTTGAACTAGCTCTAACCAGTCCACCTCATTACATCCTATCCCTATCTTGAGCCGACTCTATCCAGACCACATGACACCCTATCCTTATCTTGAGCTATTTATATCGAGTCTACCTCATTATATACTATCCCTATCTTGAGCCAACTCTATCGAGACCACCTAATTACACCCTATTCCTATCTTGAGCTAACTCTAACCAGTCAACCTCATTACACCCTATTCCTATCTTGAGCTAGCTCTAATTGGTCCACCTCATTATACTCTCGCTCTCTCAGGTCAATACCATTGTTATCTTCTCAACAGAGTCTAGGTCTTCCAAATGGTTTCTTCCCATTGGGTGTGTAAGTTAATTCTCTGAACGCCGATCGAGATTCTTATATTCGGGCTGCATGTTTCCCCACCTTAATCTATGAGACTCAATTACCCTAACAATGTCTTGTTATGAGTACAGGGTATGTAAATTATCATTATGTATCCGCCTATACTCCCCAGTATCCTCATCATATCATATGTATTATATTGTTATTAATTAATTGTATGGTAGGAAGCAACTTACAAAGCACACATTTTGTTGTGAACAATAATAATTTATAACATTTTACCATATTATTAATGTAAATTTGTAGATTGGGCCTATTGGTTTGACATGACATATGAATGTGTGAAATTAGAGCTAGTAAATATTTTAGCTGAATATAAGAACTTTCCTATGAATTTCGCACTTTAAATGAGCTAGTCCTGATATCTTTTTGTTAACTGTTCCGGCCTTTTTTGGTCTTGGTCTGTGACATTGGGCCTATTTTTCCTATATCAACTTTCTTTTTAACTAATATACAGAAGTTAAATATTTTTAATTGTTTTAAAATAATATATAATATATTTACTATCCAAACCTTTAGTTCAGGCTAACTTCATTGATGGACACGTTAATTAGATGTCTTTCTCGCCCAGTTTGGTTTTACGATCAAGGGAAGGAAAGCGTTCTCATTTTTAAACTTTATTTAGCGTTTATTTCAAACTGATATATCTCAAAATTATCCACTAATAATTTAAAAATTTAATCAGACAAATATCCTTCCATGCATCATATTTTATTATTTGAACTTCATTAAATTAATCCAAAACTTAACCCTTTATTTTCAAATGATATCTATATTTCGTAATTTAAAATACATTTTAATAAATCTCCAAAAACTAACAATTTATTTGCAAATTAAGTTTAATCAGGAACTGAAACTAATATGTTGTATAACTAATAATTTTAAAACCACTAACTATATAAAAAAATATTGAATATTAAATTTAAAAATGTGTATACAACTGCTATTATTCTGTTTTACGATTATTGCTTATAAACATACAGCGAAATATTTAGACTACTTATAAAATTATCAATACTTTTTCGAACATCAAATAGTTTTTACTATTTTTTCTACTAAATTAATTTTTTGACAGACTTATTGTAATATGTCTTTGTTAATTTTCTTTATTGCCTTTTCATTTATTTTCTCAGTTACGTTAACAAATGTAAATTAGATTACACCCAAATTAAATTTAGTTAATATTATATCCACTTACCTTTTAACAAAATAAATTAACATGTATTTATTGTAGCGCTCAACTTTGGCCATCCCTGAGTTATTCCGTTACATATTTACCACCTAACCACGTAGTCCATATGGCGTTACCGACGTGTGAAAACATCTTCCAGCTATCTAAATAATGGCACAACGAACAATTCTCGCCTTTAGCAACATCCCCTCTAAAGTTCCCCCGCTAACAATGCAACATTTAGCTCGAGGCATTTCACTTCAACGTGTGTCGTGCGCGCTATCTACGAAGACATTGCTGAAAAATAGACTAATAAAGACTTTCACGTATCCCAACAAGGAGCCATTTTGTTGTTACACATAAAATGGTATACTTCTACTCGTATTCCTAACGGAACACAATTCATTCTTTGTGGAGAAAAAAATAGCATAAAAATGAATAATATGTTAATAGCTAGGACCGAAATTGGTTTCTCGTAGAACCTAGACAATTTTATTAACACATTTGCTAGAATAAGGTAAAAATTTATACGATTTTAACCTTTATTTGACTGAAAATAGTGTCAATTGAAATTACTTAAATTTCAACTATTTCGTTCGGTTTATACGACTATGTATTAATTACGATAGTGATTTTACGGATTAGAATGATTATGTTTCTAGGAGGTGTTCCCGTATTTGCGTGGAGGGAGAGTGTAAAACCATTTTGTAAAAATCCCCTTCAGTACATCCGACTGAGATTCGAACATCAATCTTCCCGTCATAGAAAGTATAGTGTAACACGAGAGTAGCGCGTTAGACCACACGGCCAACGGAGTGGGTTGTATACACATTGAATTGAAACATCTAGAGACGATATCTCGCAAATTTTTTCAAACAATAAACAAAGAATATTCTGTTGTCACAAAAAGATACATTTTCCAGCCTTGCTGGTAATTGAATCCGGGACCCTTAACTCACCCAACAGACACGCTATCTACTCATATAAGGTGTCGGAGGAGGAGAAACTTTGAGCCATACAAACTATTTTAAGGTAATTTCACCCCGGGAGTGGTGGTGAATGACTGCTAGCAAAAGTTATCGAATCTACTATCATGTATTCAATCGCCAAACTATATGATCTGCAAGACCATATGTTGATCTGTGGTTACTTTTTAAAATTAAAACTTTCGTAGCAAACATTTTGTTTTTACATCCAACCGTTTTTACCTTTTTGAAACAGAAACTTTTGAAAATAGCCATTTGGATGTTTCTTTTTGTGAGTATGTGTGGAATCTATCTACATCTTTGGTTTACTTAAAAATGCTTAACTAACAAGATATTCTAAAAGGCTGCATTCTCTTCACAAATAAAGATGATGAACTAGACAAAACTGAAGGCCATTGATTACGTTATATTATTATTATTATTATTATTATTATTAGCACCGCGTCTTACTACCCGTTCGGGTTATATGCACTTTTCTGGCGGCTGGGGTTCAATCCTCGGTCCCGGCACAAATTTATCTGATTACCAAACCCTTCCTTCACCTCTGACAAGACATCTTGTGAAAGTGGGGAATTCCAGGCCTCCACCTTGGTTCGGATTCCACGTTAAACTGTAGGTCCTTCATTTCATCTCACGATCACCCTACCATTATACATTAGCGTAAGTGCGTATAACCCGAACGGGTAGTAAGACGCGGTGCTAATAATAATAATAATAATAATAATAATAATATATGCACTTACGCTAATCTATAATGGTAGGGTGATTGTGAGATGAAATGGAGGACCTACAGTTTAACGTGGAATCCGAACCACGGTGGAGGCCACGCATTCCCCACATTCACAAGATGTTTTGTCAGAGGCGAAGGAAGGGTTTGGTAATCAGATAAAGCTGGGCCGGGACCGAGGATTGATCCCCGGCCGCCGGCACATAAGTCAGACACCTTACCCCTAGACCGCCAGGTCACCCGATTACGTTATACAAACTGTGTTCGGCTGTAGGGATGTGCATCTGTAAACAAATTAAAAACGTTTTATTTTTAAACTCATATTTTATATTACTCTTTCGTTAAAAATAATATTTATTTATTTTGGTGGCCAGTTATAATAAGAGAAAAGTGTTAATACTATACGTTTTGATTTAATATTTCATGCACTATAATATATTTTGTTGCCACAACCATGGAACCAAAAACATATAAATTATAATAGTGTATTTTGTTATTTCAATAAGTTAAGAAAAAATAAAGTAAGAATATAAAATACTAAAGTAATCCTTAGGGGAGTATTATTAGACTCATTTACTAACGCAATTGATTGATAATCTAGTAATACTAAGAAAATAATTATTATCTCCAAGTAGGTTAACATAAGTATCTTTCAACCAATGTTTGCAATAGAAATCTTCCGCTGGATGTCATTCACCACCTGACTGGCTTCTTTGTGTAGTAGTCAACGCCCCTGGCTACTTCTCAACAGGTCTCGGGTTCTATTACTGGTGGTATCATAGGTAATTTTCCAGAAAGAGGAACTGTTCATATTATCACCATGTTCTGGCTTGTTACCCTAAAGTTTGGTTTGAGATTTCCACGGGCTCCACAACATAATAATAACCATCATCACCTCATCTCATCACAGGTACGTCGTGTAGACAAACCTCCTATGGTGTACCCTAGGCCACCTTTTACTACCCGAGGCCCCCTAAATATCCTAAAATATTTTCGTGGCCCCCTAGTTTTTACTAACATATTAATCATTAAGACGTATTCTAAAATAGTGGCTTTATTTACTGATCATAATAAAAAACAAATAAAATATAGAAGCTAACGTAACTAAATGTATTTAGTGGGACTTCTTTCTGATATTGGACACTTTCCATTAATTTGTCTATTCTTGTTTCAATTGTATTACTTGATGCTATTCACATGCAGGATTTATTATTATTATTACTATTATTACTAGCACCGCGTCTTACTACCCGTTCAGGTTATACGCATGCAGGATTTAATTCGGAGTCAATTTCACTGCTGCGTTTTAATATTTCCCATTGTGGAAAATACCTGTTCACATAAATATGTAAACATGGAGGGCAGCAAATTATTAATGGCGATGGTAAACAGATGAGGATTATTAGTGCTATCAGTGATTTCTATTATCCGTGCTTCCCCTCACCTCCCCGACCCTGGAAAATCGAGAGTCCACTGTGCTTGCATACCTACGATAATATAATTATTTCTTCCAAAATGTAGAATTTAAGTTAATTGGCTTCAGTAATAAGCAAATAACATTTTAATTTTTTTTTTCGAGACCCTCCACAAAACCTTTCGTGACACCTGATTAAGAATCACTGCACTAGGTAACAGTCTGTGCCGTAGGTGACCTGGTTATCTAGGGGTTATGTGTCAGACTTCTGTGCTGGGGGTCTGGGGTTCAATTTTCGGTCCCGGCACAGATTTATCTGATTGCCAAACCCTTCCTTCACCTCTGACAAGACGTGTATTAATCACAACTTGTGAATGTGGGGAATGCCAGTCCTCCACCATGGTTCAAATTCCACGTTAAACTGTAGGTCCTCCACTTCATCTCACAATCACCCTATCATTACACATTAGCGTAAGTGCGTACAACCCGAACGGTTAGTAAGACGCGGTGCTAATAATAATAACACTCTGTGCCGACAGAGTGACTAATAAATAGTCTACACATAAGGTGACCGAACCTGGAGGTCAAAGTCACTCCCGGTCAAATATGCCATTCGATAACAAACAAAAAATAGTGCTGCTATAACATGTAGACAAGCTCCATGTTCCCCTAGGCAAAGATCTGTTCAACATTGCAACTTAAAGTATACAAACACCGCAACTTAACTAGTCTGCACTGCGTCTCTCATGGTCAAATACACCATAAAAAGTTACCGCCTCTCCAGTGGCGAGTCAACTGTTCCTATGGGAGGCAGACGGGCAAACCTAATGTAAAACACACGAATGCCAACATAGGGGACTTGCCGTCATACGGTTCGTTTGGAAGGCAGACAACCGTGTGTGTCTACGTATTTATATGATCTTATATCTTGAGTATAAGTATCACCTGGGAGCTTTTGATTCCAGTGAAATCCGAACCATTAGTTGGCTGTGTTTACTTCAACCTCCAGTGAAGTATCTAACCAGAGGAGAAGTTTAAAACACGTATACCCTGAAGTTCTAACTATAGTTAAATTTTGTGACAGCTTGAAAAGAGAATTACTTTCACGTAGGTATCCATATGTCAAGCAATATTATCTGCAGCTGTCACTTAAAATATATTGTAGGGAAATTTTAATGTAATTTCTGTGGCTTATCACACTGAAATATGTTCAAAACCTTTTATTTGGAAGGATTCTACAAAATTAGGCCTCAATAAACATTTTAGTTAAAGGTTCATTCTTCAAAGTTTGTCACCCGAACGGGTAGTAAGACGCGGTGCTAATAATAATAATAATAATAATAATAATAATAATAAAATTCAAAGTTTGTCAAACTTATATGGTTTGTATATGTTTCACTTTCACAGCACGATGATGACAACTAAAAACTAACGACCTCTAAGTTCTCTAGGTATTAACGGCAACATAATATTTGGATTGAATCGAATTTTGACTTTTAGCCTATGAGTAATATTTTATTTACTGATGTATAATTTTATAGACCACCTCTGTGATCTAGTGTTCAAATTTCCTGGATTCATATCTTGAGGTTCCAGGTTCGATTCCCGGTTCTTCCAGATTTGTCTGTGAAGAAGTAGATCAGAAATATGGTCAAACTCAGCTTCTTGAGGACAAAGAAAAAGCTATTTAAACGGAAAAGTAGCGGTTCCGGTCTAGTAAACTGAGAACGGGTAGTAAGACCCGGTGCTAATAATAACATCAACGTTGACCGTAGAAAAATATGTTTGTTTATTGTAGAGTGTTCTTTCTATCAAAATTTAACGCAAGTAATAACCTTTCCAAGCTCTGTCTTGGAGTTGACATTAGTTCTACAGTCCCAGACATTCACAAGCGGTAAGGATTCAGTTTTAGTCTGTTTGGCCCTCTTAATNGGGGACAATTATCTACAAAGATAATTCTAAATCATAAAGAATTTTGGTTTGAATTGTATATTTATGTATGTTATACAGCAATGGTGGTAAAGATGTCAGTGATTTTAAATAAATATTAAATAGGAACAACTTTCTTTTTATTAAATTATTCGACAAGCAAATTCATTTGAGAGAAATAATATCCAGTATTTTAAAATAAAAAGGCAGGTTATATTCCTAACGATATACAATTAATTAACAGTCCCTTAATTAAATTGATTATTGGTTATTTATTATTTCCACCACGTCAGGGAACCTGTTCGGGCTATCCGCTTATACTTTAATTTGTGTTAATGTTGTAGGGGGTAGGAAAGTATAATTCATAGGAAATGTATCCGAACTGGCGTGAAAGGGAGAGAAAAATTACTAAAGAAAACCCACTTCAATGACCGAATGGTCTAAGGCGCCACCACTCTCATGTTAGAATGGCCGGCTGGCGACGGGGAGATTGGGGTTCAAATCCCGATCGGGTCTACCGAAAGTGGTTTTACTAGAATGGTTTCCCATTCTCTTTCAACGAAAATACGGGTGAAATACCATCAAGCTCCTTCTTTTCTCATCCACAGCTCATTAAATAATTATAATATATGTGTGTAGCCTAAACAGATAGTAAGATGTGGTGATAACCAAAACTAAAGAAAAAATACACTCAGTAGTTTGCCAAATAATAGTATGCCACAATGACTCGTGACCAAAATACTGTGCCACGAGGACTCGCTACAAATAATAATGTTCCACGAGGACTAGCTACAAATAATAATGTTCCACGAGGGCTTGTGACAAATAATAATGTTCCACGAGGACTCGCTACCAATAATAATGTTCCACGAGGACTCACGACAAAAATACTGTGCCACAAGAACTTGCTACAAATAATAATGTTCCACGAGGACTCATGACAAAAATACTGTGCCACGAGGACTCGCTACAAATAATAATGTTACACTATGACTAACGACAAATAATAATATGCCACGAGGACTCACTACAAATAATAATGTTCCACGAGGACTCATGACAAAAATACTGTGTCACGAGGACTCGCTACAAAAAATAATATGCCGCGAGGACTTGCTACAAATAATAATGTTCCACGAGGACTCGCGGCAAATAAAAATGTTCCCCGAGGACTTGCTGCAAATAATAATATGCCGTGAGGACTCGCTACAAATAATAATGTTCCACGAGGACTCGCTACAAATAATAATATGCCACGAGGACTCGCTACAAATAATAATATGCCACGAGGACTCGCTACAAATAATAATATGCCGCGAGGACTCGCTACAAATAAAAATGTTCCCCGAGGACTCGCTACAAATAATATTGTACCACGAGGGCTTGTAACAAACAATAGTGTGCCGTGAGCAAAAAAATAAATACTAATAAACACAGATTTACATGAAGAGATGATAACTTGGTACAGACCAAAGTGAACATGAGTCTAGAGGACTAAAAGAGGAGAGGGGCCAGTGGAGAGGTAAAAGGAGAAAGCCACATTGGTGTAGAGCCAACTATTGGATGTTAACCTTGCTAGTTAAGGATACGTTGGGCACAGGGAGGAGAATGAGGCCAATGATGCCTCCCTTTTCAACTTACCTTGCATTAGGGTTAAGTTCTCGGGATATATCACCGGTTAATTACTCCTTTCTCGTCGTCAGAGTAGTTACAAGAGCACCAATCGGCCCCGCTTGCGTCGTAAAAGTATCTAACTGGGAGTTTCTGTGTTCGGTTTTATTTTCACCACTTCTCACAGCCCGTTAGGATTACACGTGTATATATTAATTATACCAAGCCACTAAGAATAAGGAAAACTAAGTTTAGATTAAGTTTTTCCGCATTTTCGTTGAGGAATATTGGAAGCACATTTAGGAATAAACATCCTCAATACACATTACCGGTATCGAACCACGATCTTTCAAACATAGGCAGTCTAGTGTATTACGAGAGTAGCGCCTTAGTTAATGTGACCATCAAAACGGGTTGCTATGTTATTAATACGGCAATTTATTCTCGCCTTAAAAGTGAGGTGAGTGGGCCATTTAAATTATACGTCTTTCCTTCAACCAATGACACAATTTTATTCATTTAATTTTGTTCTTAATATATAGTTAGTAAAATATTGTAAATCTCGGTGGTCTTGTGGTAAAGTGCTCGCCTCAGGACCCAATGTTCATAGTTTCAGACCCAACCGGGGTCAACGGATTTTTCTTGATTTTTCTATCCCATGTCAATTGGGACATGTAAACGTACTCTGTAAGGTATGTGAAAATACCTTTGCCAGCAATTTGGTGGCAATTTCGCTCTCGCTCATGGAAATTCTTGTGTGCTGATATAATAAGTCAGTTCAAAAAGTGCACTTTAAATACCTTAGAAAAATTAAATAAAAAGAGTAAAATTTTGTTAAAATAAAATTATCATATTTTCATAAATAAAGAAAGTTTATGTAAAGTGATTTATATAATAGGCCTATATATTTCATGCATAATTTTTTGTGGGGTTAATCAACACCAGCTACACAAAAAACCTCGAATAGTAAATTAATACACCAAAGGGATTTTAGTTGACGTCTTTTTTTTTTTACAATGGTTTATCAACGTGTGAATTAGAATGCCTCAGTCTTGCAGCAGACTACACTGATGATGAACGGGAGATCAAGGTTTAAAATATCGGTTGGATATATTGAGGGTGGTTTAAAAAAAAATAAAAACTGTTTTTCACTTTCTGTCCACGCAAATGCAGGTACACTTTCTATACATATAACCTTCCTCATCCCTAATACCCCCAACGTAATTATCATATAAGCATATAGCCTGAACGAGTAGTAATATGCGGTGCCAAGCAAAAGAATGCCTCAGCGCTCTTGACCCAGTTGAGAGCTTAAAGAAAGTACCTCACTGGTAGAGAAAGGGGGTGATAGTATACCCCATCTATGGTAGGCGAGATTGTAATTGATAATCAACAGAAGGTTCTTTATTGCGAATATTGGCTCAAATTAACTAATGATAACCTGTTTGGAAATAATAATTATTTTTTTCATAATACTTTATTATTAATAATTATTTCTAAATAGGTACATTTGTTACTTTCAACCAATGTTTGCAATAAATAACCTTTTGATAGACGTCAACGCCTCTCCTAACGTATATCTATCTATTTAGCACCACGTCTTACTAACCGTTCGGGTTATACGCTTCTACCGTATAAAGGGTATATGTAGGTGAGCATAGATATGTATGAAGGGACGTGTATAATTAAAAATGACAATTAGCATAATATTAACTGTACGCTAGTTAAAATACTTCAAAGTTGGTAGGAAATATGGATGCAGTGATATTCAGCCTGGGGCATAAGTACCACCTGAGGTACGCAAATACATTTTAGTAAGTATACATAATTTAATATTTTTATATAAGATATTTACCATTTAAAACTTAATATTTCATACATTATTTCAGGTGTTATTTAATCCATTTATTTTAACTGTACATTATAGAATTTTCCTGGCTACAGATTCAGAGGTTTCTAGGTTTGATCCCTGGCGCTTCCAGATTTTTTTCCGAGTCAGTGGTTCATTAATGGGGTCGATTCAGCCTTGTTAGGACCAATGACGTGCTACTTGAATGATAAAGTAATGGTTTCGGTCTAGATAAATGAGATTAATGGCTGGAGGTTTTGTTGTGCTGACCACATGACACCCTCTATCCACAAATGCTGGCAATATCTTCGCCAACATGCAGTGGCTGCTTGGTCAATATAGCTTGCTTGCGGGCTGATGCTATGAAGATTTTATTAAAAGAAAAAAAGTAAAACTTGCTTTATTTACCAACAGCTTTAGAATACAAATTTGAAGATAAATTATATCTGTAAGTAGGGTACGACAACTATAAAGGTTAATACCACTGTTGCAACCATCTCCGTGGTTTAGTGGTCAGTGCACCTGGATACAAGCCTGGGGGTCCCAGTTTCGATTCAAGGCTGACACCTTGGGTATTTTTCTTGAAAGGGGAATTATCTAAACGGTCACTAGGGCTTGGTTGGTTAGAATTAAATTAAGTTTGTTTCCACTGGTTCCACACCCTCATACTATCACTATCTTCTCGTCTAATCGGGACATGGAAAGAGCCTCCACAAAAAGGATGCACGATTAGTACATTCGGGCGTTTCCCGGGCAACGGTACATTATTAGTGTATATATTCCATTCACGGTAGGAATTACTCTCGGAAAGGTCTTTTTTTCCTACCAATATCCTACTATAAAGTAGATTTATGGTAGGGAAAAAGGGCTTTCAGAAGTCAATTCCTACCATGAATGGAATATATATAGTCTTTCCGCAGACTGGGCTATGAGGGTTATAACCCAGACTCGCAATATTATTATACCACTGGTCTAAGGGTCTAAACAATTATTTTCATCAATGAAACTTCATAAATAACCCATCATCACAATCCATCATTCCTAAAAACAGCAGCACTGAATATATTTTATATCACAAGCACAAACATCACAAATGGTAATTCATAGCAAAGGCAAATTTATTATGATACAGCAAACTTTTGTAGTAATTTAGGGATAGAATCGCCCTAAGTAAAACGTTGTTTGTATATCAACTTAATTTAATATCCAATGTCTAGCAATTTACAAATGATAACAAACCAATTTCTCAAAGTGTTTTAATGTATTAATATTTTAAAATCAGATACGAATACCTTTGGCTATGAGATACAATATATTAATTAAAGCCTTTTTAATTTGATGAATTTAACAGTTTGCTTTAATAGATATGACAACAAAATAAGTTTGTGTTTTAAATACTAACATTGCATTAATATTAAATATTGGAACCAATTCCTGGATATATAAATAAATAAATCATGCAAAAAGTAAACCTTATATTAATTAATATTCTGTTATTAAATTACCTTAATAGTTGAACGTACAGGTTTTGTTACCATTAGTATATATTATATGGATATTATATGGATTATATGGATACAGTACTATGAGATTTTTAGATCTGAATAGCTACCATTTTATCTAGCCTAAGTATTTAAATAAATCATGTAAAAGTAAACAATGGATTTATTGATTTTCTTACACTAAATCAGATTATATTAATGATTTTTATTTCTGATGGCATAAACTACCATTTATAATGTTATGGGGGAAAACCATCTAAGAAAATCCTATATCAGCACACTAGGCCGGGATTCAAACCCAAATCTCCTTGTATCCTGCAAAACCATACTAGACGAGACTTTATGTTTAGTATTCATGTCTACCAACGCAAGTATGAAAAGTGTAGCTTTGTTAGAATATATATAGATAGATAGATTGATTTTTGCTTACCAATACTCTTTCTATCTGTTTTAAAAAGAGAAAGTATATCGTTATGATTTATTTTATTTTATTTTAAAACCATCTCTCACTCAAAGCCTGGTTCTGTTTAGATTTGTAGTCACCTTTCCCCCAACCCATGAAGCTACCTCAATCCCCTACTGGACCAATTGCAAGTGTTACCTCGTAGCATACTTTGTAGGCCTAGGTTTAAGGGGGGGCTTTGTCGTAGTCGTGGGGGGCCTACGAATGAGCCATGGTAATCTCTTCCTAGAATGGAATACCTCGCTCACACTGACCTCTAATGCCGATCTACTCACCAACCACCATACTAATTTATTGTGTCGTCGGTGAAACAGGGAGGCAAGAAGATGAAATATAAAGGGTATTAGGGAAATAAACGGGGGAAGTCCAATTTTAACTTAAATTTAATTAGTGCTGATATGTTTTAGACACTCATGAGACCTTTCTAATGCACTTTACATTATGGCTAAAACAAGTATCATATTTAATTTATTTACAAAATTATTTGTTGGGGTCATTATAAGGATTAAGATATAAAAGTTATCTTGGAAATTGTATGTAATGTGGCTTTCCCCCTCTCTAACTTATACCCTCCAATTGTACTCACTTTTTACAAAAAAGAGTAATAATTAGTACGTCACATTCATACAAACCCTTCTCATATTTACTTAACATCGTTTGTGACCAACTTTTCAAAAATCATCTATTATTACAGCCTTAAGTAATTTTCCATTAGAAAAAATAATAATTTGAACAAAACTGTTTGGAGATAATTTCTAGAAATTTCAAATTTTCGTAAGATAGTCTTATAAAATACCCGCTTTGGTGGCCACGTGGTCTAACGCACTAATATTATTTTGGACTAGATTGCCGAAGATATGGAGATCCGAGTTCGAACCCAGTCGGGTGCACTAAGGGTAATTTTCCCAAATTGTTTACCACCCTCCTTCCACGCATATGTGGGTGTATGTTGTTAAAATTAAGCCTTTCTAATCACTAGCCCATTAGTGTATTTAGTAAATAGGCGTGTATCTTGAGCCGGTAGTAAGACGAAGTGCAAAAATAAACTAACTTTAAAGTAATTTTTGCCACAAAAAAAAAAGCACGCAGTTCTATTTGTCATATCGAACATTCCCCATACATTCACTTTATACACACTCGTAGAGTCATGTTAGAAATATTTTGAATGTTCAATAATCAATCATTAGAAGTAAGCTATCCTTAATTTGAGGGATAGAATCAAAATAAAAATATAATTCGTTGTATGACAATATGACATGTAGATATTAAGTTTGAATAGAATCCTTAAAACAATTCTCGCTGTAGTTTCAGTGACAGATGAAAATACAAAATTGTACTATTATTATTATTAGCACCACGTCCTACTAACCGTTCGGGTTATGTGCACCTACGCTAATGTGTAATTGTATGGTGATTGTGATATGAAATGAAGGACCTACAGTCTAACGTGGAATCCGAACCACGATGGAGGCCTGGCATTTACAAAATTGTACAACCCAATTTTTGTTTTTTGTTTGGGGGCACATAAAACTTTGAGGTATATAATAATCTGGGTGTAGAAAATGTTCAAGATTACACCATTTTCTTTATATAAGAATTTAAAATGATATCCGTCTGTAGATTACTGTAATTACTTCTCTTAAAATTAGTTGAAGAGTTGATGTGATACGCTTTCTTATTCGCAAAATGAACAATGGGGTAACTTAAGATTTAATATGAAGGGTAGAGATGTTGAGGACGGTTTTACAGCAGTAGTGGCCCAATTATATTTGAAAAAAAGATGAGAAAACTTAAGTTATACATCACATGTTAAAAAACACCAACTGAGTACACGAGAGAGATACTAATCTCGGCCACCCCTCAATCGAATACGGTATAACGTGAGACTACCTCCTTAAATCACATGACTACCAGTGAGAGCTTAAAGGACGTTGACTACCTATGACATCATGACAGGACAAGATAGGATTTCCCATGTTAATGAAGTTACGTTTTACTCAGCGAGTTTTAAAGATATAACGTTGAAACGAAAATCATAAATTCTTAAATAATTCTAAAATTAGTCCTAAAGAGTCACAAAATTATTATTTTTTATCTATAAGTTTGTTTTTTTTGTAAACGTGTTTCTTATAAATTCTCTACAACTTAGACTCATTGTCAAAGTCACGATAATGGTCTGTAGGAATCTTCCTACCAAAATGTGGATAAAAAACTTCCGGGGTAGCCTACGTTTATCTAAAAGAGGAAACAAAAAAAAGGTAGAATTAAAAAACAAGTCAAGGGTTTAAAGGGGGGAAATATTAAATTGACTGTATAAACTCGTCAGAGGAAGAGGTGAAATTCTCATTTTATTCCCTATCTTTCTATTTTGTACATTAGCGTCTAAGGGTGTTAGTGAGTGCTTGGACTGCTTAGGTGGGTCAGATTAAGATTAAGCCCGCTTCGCTAAAGAGATTCGAAATCTACAAGTAGGCAACGTCGTTAAAGATTATGGAAGGGAACGAGAGCTAAGATCAATATTTGTACAAAAAAATAATTTGGACAAAATAAATAAAATATAATTTCAAGAAATATATAAGTTTAATTATCTACACAAAATAATATCAACAGTTGTTCTTGAATATTTGTCGTGAGCATGTTGTCATTCAAAGATAAACGTTTGCATTTTTTTAATTATTTTCTAGCACCGCATCTTACTACCCGTCCGGGTTACACCCTTATGTATTAATTACGCTAATGGTTTAAGGGATTAGAAAGGTTATATTAATAGGAAGTGTACCTGCATTTGTGTGGAGGGAAGATTGAAAACATTTTTTTTTTAAATCCACCTTCAGTACACCCAACCTATATTAGAACTTTTATCTCCCCTTCATCGGTATTCTAGTCTACTGTGAGATTCGCGCGTTATACTATGCAGACACCAAAGCTGATAACGTTTCAATTCAAAATAGTAAAAGGTCATAGTAAAATTCTACCATGTACATGATAAATATACTACTATTATTATCATTCTTAGGTGTTCTGTCTCACGACAGGTCCATTCCTTTTGTCAGTGAACATAACTGCCTATGCGTACTGACTTCCGTCTTCTCCTTCAGCTCTCAGAATATTCAATAACTGTTGAAATTACCATTCGTTACTACTGAAGAGATATTTGATTTATTTTGATAAAATAATATACCACCTCTGTGGTCTGATGGTCACGATTTCCTGGATACAGATACAGAGGTGCGGGGTTAAATCTCAGGCACATCCAGATTTTCTGTAAAGTATCTGGTTTGAAACGGCATCAACTCAGCCTCGTTAGGACAAATGAATTTAAAAAAGTAGCATTTCTGGTCTAGAAAACTGATATTAATGGCCGAAGCTTGCATTGTATTGGCCATATGACACTCTTTATAAGCAGAAGTTAGCATTATCTTAACCAACAGATGGTGGCCGCTAGGTTGGTATGGTTCGTTTGTAGGCGAACACCATGAAGGGTTTTTAAATCAAAAATGTATCTTTCTAAAAAAAATTAAAAATTTGCGTTCCCTTTTATCCTTCCATAATCACAAAACGACTGAACTGTAACTAGTATAAACTATAGACACTAATTTAGACAAGAATGAAAGTTGACATTGGCGGATCTACCATCTGTAAGGCAATCGATAGAACTATTTTAGTAACCACCTCGGTTGCGTAGATATCTAACTTGCTTGTTTCATGATGAACTAGACGACCGAAGACGGGGGTATTAAGGCTCGAATCTCACTCGAGTGAATTGGGGGTGGTTTCTCCTACATGGTTTTCCACTATCCATCAACGCAAATATGGGCTCACTTGCTCTATATTCAACCTTCCCAATTATTAACTCATTAGTGTAATTAGTACTTAATTATATAAGCCGAACGGGTAGTAAGACGCGGCGCTAAGTATTGTTAGTATTCATTATTTTACACCCGCTTCAGTGGTCGCGTGGTCTAACTTGCTAATTTCGCAATAGACTAGACAGCCGATGACGGGGTGGTCGAGATTTTAATCTCAGTTGAGTGTACTGAGGGTGTTTTTTCCTAAATGTTTCCCTACTCGGCCTCCATGAAAATGCAGGTACACTTATCCTAAATATCTCCTTCCTAATCCCTAAAACCATTAACGTAATTAGTACTTAAGCGTAGGAACCGAGTGGGTAGCAAGACACGGATTCTAGTAAAAAAAAATCATGTAGTAGTTATTTCTTCGTCGATAAATATTGATAAGATTCTGTATTTCATCTTTAATTAGACTATAAGAATAATTAGAATCATTGTATGAATATAAATAAATTAAATTTCTTTGAAACTCGATAGAAAAAAAGTAATCCCTTATAATAGTAGAACCTATTTAGTTAGACTTCTTCAATTTCGTATCGGAGCTTTATCTTCCACAGTCCAACCACCGGCTAATGAAACGTCTCCCTTGTGCCAAAATATGGCGGTATTGATCAAAACTGGTAATTAACACAGGCGATTAAAACTGCTAATGCCGATAGCAAGAATTAAGTACCCTTCAACTAATCAGACGGTATTCCGAGCGTAGATAAAGCACGAGTCTTTGCCGCGTCTTACACGAGGAAGATCTTAGATTCCAGGAGGTCTGGTTATTAATTAACTTGACGTTGCTATGTATTGAGTTCTATTCATAGATTCAATAGGGTGAACATTGAATTCAAGAGTCGCATTTAGATATTCTAAAAGCATCGAGTGAGCGTTTCATACATACATACATACATACATACATACATATATACATACATACATATATACATACATACATACATACAAACATACATAGTTACATATATACATAAAAAATTACATACACACATACATATATAATTACATATATACATACATATATACATGCATACACACATACACATATAAATATTCAATACATACCACCAGCTCGTCTTCTATCAAATTAGATCATTACCTGATCAAAGTAAAGATTACCACAGAGTTCTTTGAACAAAGGTTTTCATGCTTTGCTATAATTAATCAAGTTTCATTGAGTCTCAAAATTTAATTCATGAGTATTGTCATCAATTTTGAGAACATCTTTCTAAAGAATTCATTAGCTGAATTGGTGTTCACGTGGATTAAGGTAAGACTCATCTAGATTTGTTTTACTAGGGAGGTCTGAATTTAAGTAACATCCATTTGTATTTTTTCCTAAATGAGTTACCACTATCCACACAAGTAAATGCGGGTACACTTAATTTAAAGTATACCTTCCTAGTACCTAGCCCGAAAGTGTAGTAATATGCACAGAGATGAGAAAAATGAGTAATATAACGCTTCGGTTTACTGATATATACATACAACCTCATAGCCTAGTGGTTGGAATGGTTGAATACATGTTTAAGAGGCCTTAGTTTAATCCTCGGTGAAGCTGACTAGGATATTTACCAGGTGTTCATCCTGCTATGCAAATAATTAACATTTAAAAACAACTTTTAGATTGGTGTTTTACTACCCGTTTTGATTATACGCTAATGTATACCACTAATTACACTGTTATAGGGATGAGGAAGGTTGATCTTAGGGGATACCCTCATTTACGTGGAGGGAGAGTGTAAAACAATTTTATGAACAATCACCCTTAGTACACCTACACGAGACTCAAATTACAATCTTCCCATCATCGGCTGTCTAGTCTTTTGCGAGTTTGACGCCTTAAACCATTTTACTTCCGAAGAGGGTGTTTAGGAACTGGTGTGAAACATTAGTAGTACTGTGATACGTTATATTAGTTGTAAGTTGTGTTAATATATTATTTTTTGGGTGTTTAACTAGTGAATGTTAAATAATTCAATCAGTAAAAAGGAAAATATTCAACCAATTATATTTAATAATTTTTACAAGTAAGATAATTAGATAATGAAGGTATATAAATAATTGAATTCAACTATGTGTACTATACATTTTTTAATTAATTCTAATTGTATAACTAACTAAAATGTGTATGTTTATTAGTATATATATTTGTAAATGCAAGCGTATTCTGATCATAGCCCGGGTACCAGCCGCTGAATTATTTTCATTGAGTTAAATTGGTAGATTCTCATTTATAAACGAGGAAATTAACTATTTTATTAATATAAACAATTAATATATCAAATTTTGGTTCTTCGATTAGTATTATTTTATTTCATTATATTTGTTTGAGGTATTTAATGGTCACTTGTTGAACTGACTGATTATATCAGCACACATAATATTTCTTTGATCTGGAGAGAATGGTCTTACCAATTTTTGCCAATAAAAGTTTTTTTTAAACTTTCAGTGTTCTTTTATATGTTATGCCAAAATTGACATGAGACCAACCGCTTTAATTCCCCTCAGAATGAAGTTTTGCTATTGATTTCTATAGCTCAAGAAAATTCCGTTCACCCCAACAGGATTTGAACCCTCGAACATCGAGTATTCAGGCGAGCACTTTAACCCAAAATCACCGAGGTAAACTCGAACTGTATGGCCACTGATAAAATTAATAGATATTTTAAATATCACTATTCGATGGAAACTATATGACAATTTACTACATGAATTGCTAATGGGTGCAGGTTTAAGCTATGTATTGTTACATAAACTGTAGCTTAGTTTTGTTTAGAATGATTAAAAGGTTTAGAAAGTAAAGTGTACAATGAATTTATATTTTATTGGAATAGGGAACACATAATATTTTCAAAATATATCTTAGGTTTGTGAGTTAAGTAATCTCAATTTTCACATGACATGTTTTATTGAGATGAACGTGCCATTTATTTTTTCTTAAATGCCACAGAATACGACACGTTTTGTTGTATATTGTATTATCTAAGTAATGCAAATAAAAAAATACAAAGCAATGGTCTTGATAACACACAAAATTAAAAAGATGTAGAGGGCCTATATACTTTGAAATGGAATAAATATTGACATTAATATATATTGTGAGAAGATTTTAGAAATATTGGTATAAGTAAAAACAGTAATTTAGAAAACTACAATATGGATTTAAGATTTTAAAAAAAATAATGTGATAGAAATATTACTTTTATTTGTAATTTTATGTTAATTAATTATAATACATTAGGCATCACAAATGCCAAAGGGTTTAATCAAGAAGTATTTAGCTTCAGGTTTTAAAAAATATTTAATCTAATTTTCAAACATATTCTTTTTTATTAATTTGATACATTCAAACTACACTTTCTGATCGGACTAATTATATCAACATATGAATTATTAGCTAACTTAAACCTAGAAGAGAAAAAACACCCAGCCTCCTGGCCCTTAATTCATCACCGTATAAGGGGGAACTTAATTTTGTTTTAATTATTGTTTTCATGCACGGAATCAAGCCCGGGACCCTTTACTCTGTAGACAGACACGCCACCAGTTTGTATTACCTGCTTCAGTGGCCACATGGTCTAAGGCACCATTCTTGTGTTAGACTGGCTTGATGATGAGGGGGATATTGGGATTTGAATCCCAATCGGGTCTACTTAGGGTGGTTTTTCACTCTCCCTCTAAGCAAAGGTGGGTAAATTACCTCTAAAAGATTTATTTCCTCATTCCTAGCTACTATAGTAATTATCACATATGCTTATAACATGAACAGGTAATAAGAAGCGGTAGGGAAGTAGCTAGCTTATTAAAACGTGCTTTTTTTACAATTGGTTTCACGTCCAGTACATCCGAAATAATTATACCAACGGGATTGAACATATATTAGTATACATACATACATACTTTGTACTTTGAATTGTACTTACATTCGTATTGAGATAGAGTGATAAACCATCTATTAGCAAAAAAAAACAGCTCAGTACACTCGGAAAGGATTTGAACCCCAACTTCACCGTCAGAGACTAACCAGACTAAACGACCTTGGCATTTAATACACGTGTCCACTAAATATAATATCTTAAAATTAACGTTACTCTACAAATGTTTTTGATATTTAAGTAAGAAGAAAATAATGGGTATTTCCTTCAATATTCCAAATCATGTCGACTCTTGGATTGATATGATCTATTTTGTTCACATTTATTATTTACTCAGGCCGCGCCTTACAAAAGGCAGCTCTGTCTCCATTATCGATTCACTTGTCTACCTTTTTCCGATTTGTAAATGCTTTGTGTAGTTTGTACTAATGATCTTCCAAGTATTGAGCGTTACTCTGCCGTAGAAGTGTCGACTGTCATTACGTTGCTGAAAGCACGGTTGCCCCTGGGATTTCCTTTTTTTCTATTCTACTTTTTTTTTACTACCTACCTGTACGTGAATTTATAAATACACCAAAGATAAAGTCAATATTATGAGTCTAAGGATGGACTACAATTTTTACCAGAAACATATCGTGGAATGACGTAATGGTAGGAGGTGAGCTCCAGGATAAGAATTAGCTACGACACTACAAATAATATGGCAAATAATGAAATAATGTATTTGTTTATTTAAGCACCGTGTTTTAGTACCTGTTCGGGCTATACGCCTATGTACTAATTACACAAATGTTAAAGAGATTAATAAGGTTATATTTATAGGAAGTGTACCTGTATTTGCATCGAGGAAGAGTGGGAAATCAAATTGTAAAATCCATCCTCAGTACACCCGATAGAGATTCGAACCTCGATCTCCCCGTAATCGGCAGTTTAATCTATTGAGAGAGTAGCACGTTAGATCACGTGGACACCTAAGCGGGAGATTTATGACGAATGATTTTAGTAAAAGCTTAAAACATAACAAGTACAGCTAAAATATAGAACCCTCTTTATGTGCTTAATTCATAGAATTAATTTTCAAAAAAGGCTTATGATTCTGTAATCAAAAGTTATATTAACTAATATCAAAAGAAAACAAAATAACCATTTGGGGAAAAGAACAATTAATAATATCTTAGGTACATTTTATGCTCCTCACTTCCCTCTCTTTTACCAAAGGTAATTTTTTTTAGATGCGGCACTAATTTCGTTACGCTTAAAAAATATATCTACTTCATTTTCGTTCTTTAACTCATCAAATATAATCCAATTAATTGCTATTTTTAAAGAACAGGGTAGAGGTTTGTTAACTTATCCCATTTTTCTTCTTTGTTAAAATGAGATTAAAATTAAATCATTAAAATGTGAGACCAAGATCAAACAAAGGGTAAACTTATTTTAGTTATTTTACAAATAATTACATTTTAATAAACAAGAAAATTTTAATTTTAATTTTACACTTTAAATAACATGGAAGGACACGTGAGCTATGGAACGTAATTTTTTTTTCCAGATTTTAGAACGAAAAACTTGTTTGGATAAAATAGATAAAATTTTGTTTCTATAAACACGTTTAGTTATATATTTTGAAAATAAAAATCCTAATGGTTCTTAAATATGTATTTTTGAGCATTGTGGCATTTGACTAGAAAATCTTTAGCTCAAGAAAAAAAAATCCCATTCAAATTCCATGCTTCCTAGTTGGCGCTGATAAATACGATGTCCAAGATGATGATGATGATGATGATGATGATGATGATGATAATAATAATAATGTTTTCTTACAACTTTACCTAAATTTCACCTCTTATACCTTTCAGAGCAGTAATGTTCCAACTTCTCAAAAAAATCTTCCATTCTGAAGAAGAGAAATGGGAGCCGCTATTCCCACAGTCACCAGTCAAGATCAAGATTGGTTGGGGAGGAAGTGGGGGGTAACATTTTTATTAGTTTTTCGGATAAGTGTGTGTAGGAATGCCGAGGAGTGAAGCCAGACATAAATCAGAACTGAAAATGTTCGAGAAAAGTGACGGGTTAAGATTCCGGTCATATATCACTACAAGGGAAGGGAAAGAAATACTTATATGGTAGAAAATATCCAACTTTCGAACCAAAAGTTAAAGGAAAGGTTATTTAAACCTGAATATATTATGAAGAATATTACTTAATAAGATTATTTTTTTAAATAAAAACTATTTTGAATGGACATGTTGTAGTATGTTTTACTTTTTAAATATATATTTTGAAAACCTTCTTTATGAATTATTTTAATATAAAATATACTATTATTTTCATCGTATTATTAATCTTGAATTAAAATATAATTACATTTATAAATAATTCGTAAAAGACTATATACAACCCATAAGTGGTAAGTGAGCAGTTAGTACTCCTAAGTTATTATTATTAGTCATCCACTTGAAATAAATTAATGGGCTTTTAATATGATTTTCAAAAACTAAACAAAACTAATTACATTTTAAATCACGATAGTGTGTTTTTAGCTATACAATATTAAATAAACAAAACAAATGTTTGGATAAGATATACATTATTAATCTGGCCCACAATTTTTATTAAGGGGAACAACAAGCTGTGGGCTTTTAAATATTTCTTTTATTTTTTGTTAAATCATTTTCTACTTGAATACAATCATAAATTTGTATTATCATATTTCAGTGAACTGAAAAAAGAATCTTTATATAATTTTAATTGTGGTAAAAAGTAAAGAAAAAGTTAATCAAAAACACATTTTACTCTGAATCAAGTTTTATGATTTTATTATTTCTCATAGAGAAGTGTCCCAACACTGATTTTTATATTTATCTACCCACCTCGGTGGCGTAGTTGGCTAACGCGCAAGTCATGTTGAGCTCGACCGCTGAGGACGGGGAGATTGAGGTTCGAATCTCGGTCGGGTGAACTGGGGTGTTTTTTCCTAAAATGGTTTTCCACTCTCCCTCCACGCAAATGCTGGTTCACTTCCTCTAATTCACCCTTCCCAATTCCTAATCCATTAGCGTAATTAGTACTTAAAGCGTATAACCCGAACGGGTAGTAAGATGCGGTGTTAAATATTATTATTATTATATTTATATATATATATATATGAATTATAAACACCATTTTAAAAGTTTCTTGTTTAAATTATAGCCTTTCCCGCAAATTTTCGGATCGGTATTATGAAATTTCCCATTTTTATATTTCCCGGGTTAAATGAGGCAAGCTCTCTTTCCACCTTCCTGCCAAATTTCAGCTCATATGGAAGTGGATTTTCTTTTCACGGCAGATATAAGTGAAGCTTTATATATATATATATATATATAAAGCTTTTTATACTTCCCGGGTTAAATGAGGCAAGCTCTCTTTCCACCTTCCTGCCAAATTTCAGCTCATATGGAAGTGGATTTTCTTTTCACGGCAGATATAAGTGAAGCTTTATATATATATATATATATATAAAGCTTTTTATACTTCCCGGGTTAAATGAGGCAAGCTCTCTTTCCACCTTCCTGCCAAATTTCAGCTCATATGGAAGTGGATTTTCTTTTCACGGCAGATATAAGTGAAGCTTTATATATATATATATATATATAGCTTTTTATACTTCCCGGGTTAAATGAGGCAAGCTCTCTTTCCACCTTCCTGCCAAATTTCAGCTCATATGGAAGTGGATTTTCTTTTCACGGCAGATATAAGTCAAGCTTTATATATATATATATATATATATATATATATATATATATATATAAAGCTTGACTTATATCTGCCGTGAAAAGAAAATCCACTTCCATATGAGCTGAAATTTGGCAGGAAGGTGGAAAGAGAGCTTGCCTCATTTAACCCGGGAAATATAAAAATGGGAAATTTCATAATACCGATCCGAAAATTTGCGGGAAAGGCTATAATTTAAACAAGAAACTTTTAAAATGGTGTTTATAATTCAAATTTGGCAGAAAGATAAAGGTAGACCTCCAAACAATCATAAGGAGTCTGGGAACCTTAAAATTTAGACGGAACTCCAGGAAATATGAAGATGTAGGTGAACCAAAAAAACTACTAATAATTGTTTTTAAAAAAATCTAAATTTGGCAGGCAAGTAGAAGGAAAACTCAAAATAATCAAATTATTACTACAATTTGAAATTTATTCTCTAAGGAGTGAACGGGGGATCGAAATTTTCAAAATTTACCGATGTAACTTTGGAACCAGCTGAAACAGAACCTTGAAATTTAAAATAAAGTGGTTTTTCTAGAAACGATAAATTCTCAAATTTCTTCCCCTTAGAAGATGGTGTGGGGAAGAAAAGTGTGGGTCTCACTGAATTTTTCATCACCCTATTTTCTTAACCCCTGGGCCTGGAAACTTAAAATTTTGATTGGCAGCAATGTGTCAGTATTTTTCCCCATAGCAAGAAAAATCTTCTATTGGATCATTTAAAAATGAGGCTCAAGGAAGTTAGGGGCCTATAATTAGAAAGAAGACTTATTAGATGAGATATATACTTTAAATTGGGTAAACAGGTAGAAAGAAAACTCCAGATATTCAAATCTTAAAATTTCTAATAGTGAATTGGAGAAAAGGAGGTAGGAGGTTTGACATGTCACTAATAGTAAATAACTACTTCCTAGTATAGTAGAAAATTATAATTTATCGTGGAGATAAAATTGCCTCTTTAAATTAATATTAAGGCCTGATAATGTTAAAAATTGTTTTGGGACTGGGAAACCGGGGGTGAGGGAGGAGGTGTAGGGGGCTATCCGAAAAAGCACTTTAAAGTGGGGTATAAAATTTAAATTTTTCTGGCATAAAGAAGGACAAATGCAGATGATTATTTATATCAGTCTTAAAATTCGAAATCTCTGAGTTGGAGTTGATTTAATGGGGGAGGTTAATTACCATTCATAAAACTCATAGAAGAAACTACTTTAATATATGATATAAAACTTAAATTTGGCGAGAAGTTATAAATATTACTCCAAACAACCATAAGAGACTGATGATTTTAAATGTATGAAATAAGGATGGTTAGAAAAGTAAAATGAAAAAAATTATTTTAGATAGAGAAGAAAATTAAAATTTTCCAAGAATGTTAAGTGATTACTCCAATAAACTAATAGATGTTACATATTCACTATGTAAAAAGAGGCCTGAAAAAGGAGAAGGGGGAAGATATTAGTTTAAAAATCTTTAGGAAATTAATATAAAATATATTTTTAGCATGGAAGAAAATTTAAATTTACAAGTTTGTAAAAGGACCACCCCACTATCAACATAACATTGGTTTGTCTATTTTTTCATGTGTCTAATTTTATAATCGTGTTTCGGTGAATATGTTGTTGTTAATGGATTGGGTCTATGTATGCACTGTTTACACCCTGTTTGTGATCAAGGTAGTATTTTGTCTCAAATATTTAATTTGTTTTCATATATTAATTACAATTACTGGTTTGTGATTGACTGATTGCCATAGTTAACTCAGAATTATACAATGAGGAACTATTCGAATGGTATCTTAGTACTACTGTAAAGATTTGATTTGTTGAAGTTCTTCTCCGTTAATACGTATTTCTCATTATAATAAAACTATTCTGGGTTGGTGAGTTGGTGGGTATGTAGGTAGGTTGGTATATATGTATGTCATTTGGCTAAAGCCGAGAATATTTAATGAATTCTGTTAAAACTTGTTTATTAAGGATTTATGGTTATTCGTTTGGCGAATATTTTTTTGTTTTATTTCAGTACTTAAATTAAGAGTATTTTATAGATAAACTGTTTTTTATAAGAGATTTTTTAAAGTATTTGACATAGCAAATATAATTGTACTCTTAGTTTTTGGAGAAAAACATTATGTAAGGAAAGTTTGCTGATAATTATTTTTAGGAAATTTGAATGATTTTTAATGGCTTCGTTTAAAATATATCTTGGAAGTTTTGTACATGCTGAAAAAAAAAGTTAGCTTATTTAAAAAAATAGAGTTGACTTATTACAAAAAATATATACTAAAAAAATTAATATAGCAATTTTGTTCTAAATCTACATTTTAAGATTATTTCATATGATTATCAAAATTATGTTTGTTTTTCATGTGGAAAACCTACTAATGAATAGTTATCTGGCAGCCAATTTTTGAAAATTTGGTCACAAACTATCATACACTATTTGAGAATGTGTGTGCGATTCAGTGGCGTGTCGTGAAGTGTTGCTAGGGTAAGCAGCATTCGATTTTTCTTTACCTGTGAACTGTTCAGACCCCTAAATAGAACATTCATTATTCACGAATCGAGGGAGGTACATTCCTGTGTGAGGCATACAGAGCAGTTATATGATTCGTCAAATAGGGTCCAATCGGGTGAGAAAATATCACAGGTACAAAATCAACAAGCTATTTTTCCCTCGCAATACTCCATGACACGCCACTGGTGCGATCATGCCTAATAATTTATTTAAAATTAAAATAACCACATTTAAATACAAACATGAATGAAAGAAAGTATATCCGATTCAACCTGAATATCTTGCTACCCTTATACCGTGATATTGGTTTACTCCCGAGACCAGATTATAAATACAGCCCTAGGTCACAGACAATCCCTTCTCTGTGCCCTAGGTTTATAAAAAATAAATCTTGAGGCTAACGCCTCTATATTGTTTTATTTTTTTGACCATCATGTTTGGGGTCGTGACTCAAGAGGATGCCAGTAATTTAATCATGAAGGAGAGCGGTCACGCACACCACTAGCATAAATCAGCGTGTCTTCTACTAATTAACCTAACAGAACCTAACAGAACATTTTACTCTCGAGTAGGTCTAATGATGACGAAAGAATATACTATTAAAAGCTTTTCCCTCTTAAATTAGTGACAAAATCTTCTCCTGTATAGTGAAACTTTTGTTTATAACCGTTTATGCTATAACATAAAATATATATATATATATATATATGTCACATATGAACTTAAGTGCCGAGTTATTATTATTATTATTATTATTAGCATCGCGTATTACTACCCGGTTGGGTTATACGTATATATACTATATATATTAATTACATAGATGATTTAGGGATTAATAAGGCTATAATTAAAGGAAGTGTACCTGAATTTGCCTGGAGGTAGAGTGGAAAATTATTTTTCAGCAAGCAGACAGCTTCGTTGGCCTTTGTGAGGAGATTTTAATAGCCCGTTAGTTTGTATCAATTTATTGGATTGTTCCAAGAGACAGAGTTATAATTTGAAAACATTCATCGAGAAAATGATCTAAAATATATGTTTATCAACTAGAAGATAAAAGATGTTTTAAGTTAGGGTTGCAATACATTATACAGCGTGTGAATTGCTGCCCCAATCAAACAGATTCTGCTTTCTATTTTCGGTGAACGTGTTAATCAAGCCTTAGCTTAATCACGTGATATCATTACAGAGAATAAAACTTGTCTAAATAGAACAATATCTCTCAATTCGATAGATACAATAAACCTTTTGAGAATTTGATATTTTGTTTGACAATTTTAGTAAAATTAACGATAGTTTATATTCAAACACGTTTTAAGAAATTCTAAAAAAACATATATTATAATATTTTATTGAAGCTTCATACGAATTTTTGAAAACATTTTTTAATGTTGATAAGAAGAAAACAAATTTGAATAATTCAGACCATAAATAAAAATAAATATGTTTGTAGCACTTATAGTTTGTTATATAGCAGCACAGATCCCATTTGTGGTCATATAGTTACTGGTTAGAGAACCTTAGGTCCGGGTTTGATCCCCAGCTCTTTCAATATTTATCAACGAAGCAGTGTGTCTGGAACGGGGTAAAACTCAGTCTTGTGAGGATAAATGAGAAGCTACTTGATAAATAATTAGTATCTCTAACATAGAAAGCTGATATTAACTGTCGGAAGGTTCGTTGTGCTGACCACACGATACGCTCTACCCACAAATGTTGGCACTATAATCAATAACAGTGGTGTCCTCTCGACCGATATAACTAACTTGTGGGATTACACTATGGAGTATTTCATTGCCATATAGAATGATGCATATCAACTGTCAAAGATGACTAGTATGTTTTTGTAAAATATATTAAACAAAAAATATGTCTATAAATATTTGTAAAAATAGATCTTACAAGATACAAATCAAACTATGAACGATATGAAATTTAAAATGGGAATGAATAAATTTAAAACTTGACATTAAAATAAACACAAAGAGAAAAGATCTTCCCGAATTATTAGTTTTTGTGCACTGTTTATACGTAAGGGTGTACCTTCATTAATATCAAAGGTAAATTTAAATTAAATTCCAATACTTTCTTTAGCGCCACGTCACCCGTTTAGGCTATACGATTATGTACTAATTATTTTAATTATTAGTAAGGCTATCTTCAAAAAATTAGTAATTAAAAAGATCACACTACATTAAACTACCCTTAATGAAAACTTTAAAAAATATACCAAGTTATATTAATATTAAATCTAAATATCAAGTATGATAACACTTTGGATACGTGGTCAGGAACTGACAAACAGATATGGAAATAGACAGAATTGTAGATTGCAAATTTGTTGGGTTCGAACATGTATAGAACGTAAAAATTCGTTATAGCCTCAAGTTCAAAAATGTCCACGATTACAATACTATATCTGCGGCCGAATAGAGGACAAACACATGAGCAATTCCTGTTCAAATGAGAGAAGTATCTTTGAGCATGCGCATACCAGAGTCTCCCGTAGTTTTACCAAATTGAAGTCTAGTGTGCCATGAGGACTCTAAACAGATAACAGTTTGCGGTTAGTAAAAACAAGTTCGAGAACCTCTGTTCTAGATTTATTTAATTTTCATAATTTTGTTTGTACTCCATTGGCTATGTGTTTGCGCCCCATAAAATCCCACACTACCAAGAAATTTCATTCTGGTGCTAATCTTAGTAGTTTTATACTCCCCTGACTCTCTCAAAAATAAAATTCTAGCAGCACTACTGGGGCAGAGAAATCCTATATTGAATGGCTTCAATCTTTTACAGGCTTGGGCCTTACGGATATGGAGTGTATATTCCATGATTAAGAACTTTCATCATAGCAAGCCCAACTCAGCTCTCGGCTCGCACGAGGTATGGGAGTAAAAGGGAAAAGAAAATACCTATGATATGCCAGAAATATGTGCAGTGCATTCGTATTTGAATGATTACTTGAAATTTTCCGTGGTGACGATGGGGGACAAAGTGACATAGTTTATTGTTAATAACTGGTTTATGTCCCTATTATGACAGAATAAAGATTTGTGCACAGTGATTAGCTGTGAAGCAATACTAAAATAGTCAAAAACGACCTTTTCAATGCAGTTTCCATCAGTGGTGGCTCGTAGCTAAAATTAGTGGGAGTTACGCTAACACGGGAAGCAAAACAGTGCATTTTTTTACTTCACTGCCGCAAAGCTAACTTTTCTGTTGGTACCATTCAGAATTAAAGATACGAATATTTCTCTTGGTGTTGCTTTTACCTGGCTGAGATATTAGAATATCAGGTGTTGAACGATCTCTTTTCTTAACTGTAACTTTCTCATGGAGAGATAGCTGTGAAAACTTAAGCAGTTGAAGTTCACTTACAGTCAGAGAACTTATTTCTTGGGAATGCAAGGCAATGGTTAAAGCTTTCTGTTAAATAAAAGAACCGAAAATAAATGAATCTAATAGAATATCTGGAAGCAGAATAGTAATTTAACTCTACACTCTTCTACACTTTAACATATTCAAGAATATGGTACACGTCTTTTAAGCACAACACACGCTAAGTAAAAAAAAACTTCTTTCCACCATCATGCCAAAGCCGACACTGCGAGAGCAACAGTACTCTCTCTACCTGGCAGTCCCGTCTTCGTTCCCACCCCCTCCTATGTGCGCATGCGCACAACAGTCAAACACCATGTCGCTGGCACTGGGAAGCGCACAGTTCCATAAAAAGACTTTTGTATATTTTTCATAAACTTGGGGGTGGCTACTGAAGTACTGACATTGAGCTTAACGAATATATATTGTTCTACAAAAATAAAGAAAGAATTAAAGAAAAAAGGACTCAATATATTAATGTTATTGATAATATCAAGTGGAAATAGGTGGTTCTGCAGTTCCGCAGTGCCTATACACCACTGGGCTAACTCAAACGAGCTAACCTCCGTGAACGGAGAGAAAAATCTACTTTCAAAAGTCATATAGGAATCACCTACTTCTTGTTTGAAAGTAAACACGACGGAAACTTCGTCAAACATCCAAACCGCGAGAGTAGGGCTCCGTATACTCAGGGAATAGTGGAGTAGCGTCACGTCAAGCCAGAGGGGGGTGGAGTAATATCGGGGACAGAACCAACCTAAGCCACTCAAGCTAATTACATCTCGATGTACTCAACTTGGAAAGGTGTTGGCCATCGATAAGGTAAAACCACACCATAAGGCGCATTAATTTCCTACTCTCCTCTGATGTTAATTCAATTTCGATACCAACACTTCAAAAGGACTCAAAACACACTCAATTTATTTATTTTAACACCTGACATGCATGTATTTAATAATCTTATTTGTTATCAACACAACAACCTAACTGATCTATAATTCTTACTTATATTCTTTGACACTAGGAACTTGAAAGTTCATTGCCACACTTACAAATGTGCGCAATCCATCCCTATCTCGAGCTAGTTCTATCCAGTCCATCTTACTATAACCTGTCCCTATCTCGAGCTAGTTCTATCCAGTCTATCTTATTATAACCTGTCCCTATCTTTATATAGTTCTATCCAGTCGACCTCACTTAACCCTATCTTCATTACACCCTATTTATTTCAGGTTACTTCTAATGTTATCCTCTCATCTGGGTATAGGTCTTCCCATTGGACTCTTCCCATTGGGTCTGCCAGTCAATACCCTGGACAAGGTTCTAGATTATTCAATTCACACTACATTCCTTGCCCTCGGTAACACACGAAATTTGATTATTCTAAAATAATTTTATGAATATAGGTTATGTAACTAATCATAATGAAACCTCTTATACGTCCTAGTATCTTCGTCCCTTTTGAGAGCGAATATCTTCCTAGGAACCTTGATTTTAAATATCCGAGGTTGTAAAGAAAAAATAGAATTTGTTTAAAATTTAATTTTCAATTTTATAGATTATGTTATTTAAGTTATGGGGGAAGATAATGTGCGTCAATGTCCTATTATCACAGTTTTTATAACAATACACCTATTTTCAACCAAATAAATGAAATATTGTTTCAGTAGATACATTTATATTTCTACAAATAGTTTTTTTTGTTGCACCACGTGTATTACCCGTTCGGGTTGTACGCTTTAAGTACTATATACGCTAATGGATTAGGAATTAGGAAGGCTGTATTAAAGGAAGTGAACCCACATTTGCGAGGAGGGAGAGTGTAAAGCCATTTAGGAACACACACCTTNAGTTCACCCGACCGAGATTCGAACCTCGATCTCCCCGTCCTCAGCAGTCGAGCTCAACACGACTAGCGCGTTAGTCAACTACGCCACCGAGGCGGGTTACTTATTGTAATATCAACAGTTCAGTAGGTCTTGAATATCTGTCACTACCGACTTATGGAGACGCGTGATGTTAGGCGATACTCTCGCACTACACTAGACTGCCGATTATGGCGAGATCAAGGTTCGAGTCTTGGTCGGGTGTACTGATAATGGTTTTTACTAAATGGTATTCCACTCTCAAGCCACGAAGATGCTGGCATACTTCCTATAAGTATAACTTTCTGCATCCCTAAAACCATTAACCTAATTTGTACATAAGCGTATAACCCGAACGGGTACTAAATTGTGGTGTTAATAAAAAAATTACCAAAAGCTTAATTGAAATAATTTACATTTTTACGAAAGCATGTTGACAAAAAAGTAGCATCTCTGTTCACCAAAGAGCATTATAATCAATTTCCTATTTCCCAAACCTCCATTAAAATATATATATTTGCTTATTTCTCAGAAACTATTAGTTAAAGAAATATAACTAAAAATCACATTTTTTAAATATTTAATAATCCTACAACATTGTAATGATCATTTATTTGTATCTCAAAGAGTTGTAGATAAATGATCAATATTGGAAATATATGTTGAATTAAAGTTCCCTATTAGTCATATTCCCGAAAAATTGAGATGCGCAATTTTGTTTAGACAGTGCCTGGATATAAATTTTAATCAAAATCACTATAGCACATTTTGATAAAATCTTTATTCTCTTTTGGTCCTGAAGTAAAATAGCCTTAATTTTAGGGTTATATATATCTAATTCAAAAAATTTCTTGAGGAGAACCCTATGAAACCTTAGATAGGCCTACCAAGCTTTAGCACGATCGGTAAAAATTATTTTGGCTCTAGGCCGATATACAGACACACAAACAAAAAATGGTTTCGTGAAAACCACTTTTTTTGGGTTCCGTAAGTCATGAAACGTCGACAATCATCAATTTATTTTTCTCATTTATTAGAGGTATTTAATATTCACTTTTTGAACCGACCAATTGTTACAGTCTACGAAAATTGGTATGAGCCAACGCGAAAAGGCCTACCAATTTTGCCAGGAAAGTTATTTTCACAATCTTTCCAGGGTTCTTTTATATACTACAACCGAAATGGGACCAAGAGCTTTACTTCCCCTCTGAACGAAGTTGTGCTACGGACCCAGTTGGATTTGAACCCATGAACATCGGGTCCTGAGGCGAATACTTCACCCGAAGACCACCGAGGTTTACGACATCTATCAAGATATTGAATTGAATATTTTTTAGAATCACAATACTTTCTCTCTCGTAGCTACCACGAGAAAGGAAAATCTAGCCTCAAGGCACCATTAGTATACAAACATAATAATAGTGGGGACGCAAGAAAAGGCGCCAATATCGTATGGTCTGTTTCGCAAGAGGAGAATAGATCGGGAATTGACTTCTTGTTGGTTGTGTCGATTTTTTTGTAAATTACTCACCACTCTACCTTCAAGCAAATGCGGATCTACTTCCTTTCCGATCTTCCTACGCCATTATTGTAAAAAATCAGCTTACCTAAGTGAATACTAAGCTTGAAATATTATTTTACCAAACTTATGTTATATACACAATAGAAAAATATGTTATTAAATTTAATAGTAATTAAAAAATAAAAACTCTAATGTGTTAAATGTATTTACAAAACATTCATTTCTATAAAATGTAAAATGGGGTGTTTAATTTATTGATGTAGAAGGGGATACCTCAATTTGAACAACATTTTTTTTACCATAATTTGAATTAAACCATGGATCTTCATTTATATATATACAGCTGCGCTACTGATGAGATGTTGAACAATTATTATATATGAATTAATGAGTTGATAATAGTGTTAGTCACGTTCTAACAGATTCTAATTATATAAATTGTAATGTTTTGGGGGAGGTTATGAAGATAGGCAAACAGTGACTTTGACTTTGTTTAAAATTGCGGTTAAATGTCGAACCAACGGTACCCCCTCATTCCGTGGCTTATTTGTTTGAAGGTGATAATTTCGCAAAGATATTGCTGGTTAGAACGTATTACACTAACAACTAAGACACCTTGAAATAATAGTAGTTGAATTCACGTACACTCTTTTTTTATCTCTCTCTTCCCCAATCAATAGCCACTCCCCCTTTTCTTCACACATACGCACATGCACACACACACACACACACACACACGTCAATAAAAACCCAGAGTAGAAAGGTTTATTCCCTTTATCTCTTTGGTTTAAAAAGTTATAATTTTTTCAAAGAGATTTAACGCGTAGCATTTAACTTTGTCTTGTTTCGGAGAAAAGTTAAGATGAAGAGATTCAGTGGTGGTTGGTTGAGGAGTGGTTCGAGGGAAACAAAAAAAAAAGAGAGAGAGAGAGAGAGGGAACGCGAGATCTACAAACGTATTTGATTTCAAAAGTTATCTGTGCAAAGCAACACTAGAGTGCTAAAATAGAAACGTTCTCTTAGAAAGTGATGGGTGGGAAGGAGGGGGGGGGAGGGAAGATGTGCGAAGTTAGGAAGTCTTGCCAGGCGCGTTCGGAAACCAAACCGCTCTGAATAGGTAAAAGGGGTTTGATAGGAGAGGTTTGGGGGGGTTAGAGGGGGGGCTTACAGTAAAGGTGAGAGGGAAGGAGTCTGCACTGTAGTCTTCGCACCCCCAGTAGCTAAACTCATGTTTTATTCATGTTTGTCTTTACTCTAATTCACACACACACTCCACGTACAATACCACCAGCTTTACAGTGTTTGTACATTTGTGGGGTAAAGGGTCAAGCGTACTGAAAGACATGGGGATTGTGTTGTTACCTCCTTTACCCCAATCCTACAACCACCCTCATCCCTCTATTATTCTACACACACACAAACACGTACAATACAAACGATCGAAACGTCCATGGCGTTACACTCGCCATAGACTATACTGTCAACTACGGGGAGATCAGGATTTGAATTCTGGTCAAATGTACTGAAGGAGGCTTATCAAATGTTTTTACATTCTTTGTCCACGCGAATCTAAGTAGACTTACTCTAAATTCACCTTTACTCATCCCTGACACATTAGTGTGATTAGTATATATGCGTGTAGCCCGAACGGGTTGTATGACAAGGTAAAACCAACAGAATATGTCAGATACAGACGTGAAAAGGTTAAGTTTGGTTTTATTTAAAAGTTTCTTTTTTTTTAGGTTGTATGTATAGATATTACCATCTATTCCACAAGAAAATATTTCTGAATTTACGGTCATTTAATTTTAATATTTTTATCCCAGAGTGTTTGTAACTCAGACATTAGTTACGCCAATGGAATGCAGGATAAGAAGGGTAAAACATTTTAGGAAATGTACCCGCATTTTCGTGGACGGTGAGTGGGAAATCAATTAGAACACCCTCAGTACACTCTACTGGTATTCGAACCTTCGTATTTGTAATTAGAGTCCATTGCAAGAGTGAAACCTAAGAACCTGAGATCACCCAAATGTTTTTTATCAGAATGGATTTATCTATGGTGTGGTAATAACTATTAATTATAAAACAATTATAGTTGAATATGTTCTATCACCAACTTCAGTGCTCGTATGGTCTAAGGTGCTACTCTCGCAGTAGAATAGACTAACGAAGACTGGAAGATCGGGGTTCAATCCCAGTTTGGTGTATGCACGGTGGTTTTCTCTAAATAATTTTCCACTCTCCCTTCGCACAAATTTAGGTAGTATTCATCTAAATTCAAACTTTCAAATTCCTAACTTATTAGTCTAATTATTACATCGGCGTATACACCAAGAGGGTAGTAAGACGCAGTGCCTAAAAATAAATTCTATATCAACGGACCCGCCTCGGTGGCATAGTTGGCTAGCGCGATTGTCGTGTTGAGCTAAACCGCTGAGGACGGGGAGATCGAGGTTCGAATCTCGGTCGGGTGAACTGGGGCGGTTTTTCATAAATGGTTTTCCACTCTCCCTCCACGCAAATGCGGGCTCACTTCCTCTAATTCAACCTTCCCAATTCCTAATCCATTAGAGTAATTGGTACTTAAAGCGTATAACCCGAACGGGTAGTAAGACGTGGTGCTAAATATTATTATTATTATTATTATTGTTATTATATCAGCGTGCTGAGTAGTGGTTATATTCCAAAGCAAAAGAAGTGAATGAACCAACATTAATTCAGTAGGTTATTTCAATCGTGAAACCATTTGACAACTGCTGGGGTCAACTCACCACCTGTTTGTTCACAAACACACACATGACATGCTAATCAAAATGACGCGAGCGATCTCTGTTGCAAACATAATATATAATAGATGCATAGCCCATTAATTATTTAAATGTCAAACATTCAGCTTGCCAGAACAAATTTGAAAGAGATTTTCGTCTCTGAAATGAGTTCAATACAGTTTGTCATTGAATGTTACGGTTCAAAATAATCAGTAACTAGCATGGATTTATGGGAATAGTCTCGTTTATATTGGCTATAAATGTCAGACGTCCAAACAAAATCTTAGAACCAACGAAAGTAAAGAAATAAACTAAGCATTTTATTGTGCACTGACTATTAAATCTATTTATCTTTATATTGGTGCACAGTAATAATATTTGTTTATATTTATAAATATATTTGAACCTTACGATACTAGTAGTTCTACTAACAATAGGCCTCGTTCCATTCATCATTTTTATTTAAGAGATTTTAGGACTGTAAAACATTTTTAATACAATGTTAATACCCATTCAAATAATTCTAAGTACATCAGGTTAAGAATTAGTTCATGTTATTATCGCTACTATAGATTGTTCTTTGTATTTCAAAAAGAAATACTTCCTAAAATCTTTTTGAATTTTCAATTGATGTTTTTGCATTGTGTTGGTGATCAAGTTAAAGAGAAATTGAATTGATATTATATTCAATAATACATTATATTCGTATAACATAATCTTTGTTCACGTGGTTTAAATGTCATTTTCAAAATATATGTATACATTTATAAAAACATACCTGTGGTGTTCGATCGATCAATGGTTTTAATTTTTAGATATAACATCATCTGGGATAAGATATTAAACAAAACAATTTTTGAGATGTCACCATATTGAAAAGTAAAACCATACGCATGGGTCGTTCGCCTTAGTTTTAATAATTTCACTGCCCAGTCTTGCTATTCGAATTTGGAAGCAATCGTGGAACAAATAGACAGCGAAATACCTATGGTAAAAAATTATTTATTTCGCACCACGTTTTACTACCCGTTTGGTTTATACGCTTAAGTACTAATAACGCTAATGGGTTAGGAGTTGATAAGATTGAATATATAGGAATTGATCCCACATTCGCGCGGAGGGAGGGTGAGAAATCCATTAAGGACCCCCCACCAGTTCACCCGAGCAAGATTCGAATCTTGATCTCCCATCCTCTGCAGTATAGCTCAACACTAAACTAATGCGTTAGCTAACTACGCCACTGAAGCGGGCAATGGCCAAATTAAAACAGGAACTTATTTAGATTAATCAAAAAAGCACCTTAACACATAATTAAGACTGAAAATCACCACTATATTAACCAAATGTTTAAATTATTTGTGCCGACCCAACAACTCTTGAAATAGTTTTATTTACATTCTATCTATACCTTGGAGAAAAAAAATTTGATCGTCAAAAAATCGAACCCAAGAATTTGATAGATAACGACGTTTCATAACCCCCGAAACCAAAAAAGTAATTTTCACAATGCAGTCTGTCTGTACCTCAGGATAGAGCCGAAATTATTTTCCTAATTGGTCTAAAAATTGGTATTTGGGGTTTTTATGTCTTAATAAGGTCCCCCCCAGTTTTTTTAGGAATTAGATACCTAACCTTAAATTTATGAGTAGGTTACTGTAGGGCAAAAACATAAATAATCGATTTTCTAGGAATTCCTTCTAACAATTTTGATTAAATTGTGTATCCGAACATTGTTTATTGTTATAAAAAAAGATGGAGACTCCCATTTCTTCATAACAATTATTATTTTGAGGATAATTTACATTGGGTACATTTTCCAACTTTGATCATTTCTCCGAAACTATTTGAGATATGAAATAACTTATCATTATAAAGCTGCAGTACTTTTAAAGATACAAATATTTTATTTGAAATATATTTTCATAAAGCCAATCTTTTTGAGATACAAGCAAATATATATTCTTTTCAATTTAGGCCTTTGAAGATCAATTTGATTCTTATGGTATTTGCTGGACAAAGATGTTTCTATTTTCTCGATTTTCCTGTAACATCATTTCTAGTTCCTAATATCATAGAGTAAGTGACAGTGTGTATTATTTCAATTATGATATTTGCTGTGGTGTTTATACTACAATGAATATACCTATTATTTCATTTCACAAATCTTATGAGTTTTTAGTAAATGTCTATTTTAAGATATATGCGGGAAAAGTCTGTGCAGTGAACCGTACAATTTTATTTTTATGTGAGTTTATCCAACTAAGATTTTTTTCTGTACATGGTAATCTGACGCAACTCCCTTTTCTGTGGTAGCTACACTCTAGTAGGGATACTATTTTAATCATAAATGTATTTATTCTCTTAAATGTGTCAAGAATGTCAGATTTTAAATTAAGATAGTATTTACTAGAGATGGGTTGAATAATATATTTCTCAAAACCTAATCTTAAATTTGCTTTCGAATTCTGGAATATTTAAAAATTTACAATTTTCGTTAGAAGGAAACTATTTAAAATTGCATTTTAAAATTAATTAAGGCATGTCACCACTGACAAAAGCTATTTTATTTGTCATGTATATTACGTCTTTAGTAACAAATAGAACACCTTTTTATTAAATTAATTATATTGATACAAATTTTTTCTGTGTTGTTATTTTCACTTATGGCTTAAAATAACATTATATCAAGTCAAGGTGTTCATAAAGATTTGCATTCGAGATACACTTTTTAGATTTTAACTAATCTCGAATCTATCGAACACCTTGGGATCCTAAGGATTCGAACATTTCTGATATTTATACACAAAATTTAATACTTAATAATAATTATTTTTCTATTTTAAGTCTCATTTGAGCATTTATTTACAACGTATCCTAGTACCCATAGGGATTGTACACATTTTACTACTCTAATTAGATATACATGAGAGATATAATATAATTTAGAGGAAATGTACCCGCATTTAGATGAAAAGAAAGTAGTAAACTATTGTTGAAAACAAATCTCAGAGCACCCAACACGGAATCGAGCCTTGACCTGCTTGTCTCCAACTCCACTGAACCTCAAATGCGGGTTCTTGTTAGTGGTAAACATAAATTCCTTAGGAAAAATAATTACTATAAACAATTTATTTTTATTTGGCTTTATCTCCGCTGCTAACTGTGTGTTCGAGTTGGACGCATATAAACTAATAATAATGAATGTAATAATTAGACAAATGTGATAGGGATGATAAAAGTTGGATGACGAGGAAATGTACTCATATTTACTTGAAGGGAGACAAGAGACACATTTTGCACGGTTAATAAGACGCGGGGCAAAAAAAAAAAAGCACACTCTGAATATTGTTTTATTTAAAACTATCTGTCATGAAACTTACACTATCATACCGTAGTACGTAAATAGTATATGCCTAAGTGAGTGTAATAGGCTGTCTTGGGGAAGATAGAAGGGCTACTTTACGTTATTAGTATTGCTTATGTAATACTATAGTGTTGCGCGTCTGGGCTACATAATTAGTAGTCCAGTTTGTGGAGAGATTAGCCAGTACTAATGTACCGTTGACCAGGGAACAACCGAATATACTAATCGTACATCCTTTCCGTGGAGGCTCTTTCCATGTCCCGGTGAGATGAGAGTTATACATTGGATGAGAGTGAGGAACGAGTGGAAACATTTAAACCTAACTTAAGCCTAACTAACCAAATTCTGGTGAACTTTGGGGTAGTTCCCCTTTATGGAAAAATACCCAAGGTACCAGTCGGGAATCGAACCCGGGACTCTAAGTTGGTAAACAGGTGTACTGATCACTACAGCACGGAGCCGGTTATAGATTTTGTGAAACTCGTAGTGCCACACAAATCCGTTAAACCAAAATATTACTGATTATCATTAATCAAATAAATTACGAATATAAATTGATTTGCCGTAACAAGGGTAGAAATTTGAAATTATTGGTATGCAATATATATCACTTAGACCAAGCTGGCTAATTATAGTATATAAAATAATAGAGTAAACTGATCATGCATTATACATAATAAAGACCACTTTGTTCAATATTTTACGTAAATGTGAATAAATTCGAAATAAAATAATCAACATCAGTAGTCTGAGCAAGTGGTAAACTTACTAAATCTTTTGAGCGAGCGCTCCCAAATATGAATTATATTTTGCTTTGAATCCACACGCTTCAATGGCTACATAGTCTAAGGCGATTCTCTCGCAAAAAACTAGACTGACGAAGACGGGGGGAGAGAAGTTAGATCCTTATCAGGTGCACTGAGAGGGGTTTTCCCTCAAATTTAATTGTCCACTATACCCCCATGCAAATGCGGGTGCACTTACTCTAAATCAAACCTTTCTATTCCCTCAGAATCTTAATGGGATTAGTAGATAGACGTATAAACCGAACGGGTAGTAAGACACGGTGCTAGAAAAACTTTGTATTTTCAAAGTTGTTGGTGCATAACGCTAGCAATAAATATTATATAAGCTATATATAAAATTATTATTATTATTATTAGTAGTAGTAGTAGTAGTAATAGTAGTAATAGTAGTAATAGTAGTAGTGGTGGTGGTAGTAGTAGTAGTAGTAGTAGTAGTAGTAGTAGTAGTAGTAGAGTTACCCGCCTCGGTGGCGAAGTTGACTAACGCGCTTGTCATGTTGAGCCTGACTGCTGAGGACGGGGAGATCGAGGTTCGAATCTCGGTCGGGTGAACTGGGGGTGGTTTTTCCTAAATGGTTTTCCAATCTCCCTCAACGCAAATGCGGGTTCACTTCCTTTAATTCATCCTTCCCCATTCTTAATCCATTAGAGTAATTAGTACTTAAAGCGTATA
>CABFOW010001351.1:0-32288 GCA_902141385.1 Timema californicum | reverse complement strand
TATATATATATATATATATATATATATATAAGTAGTAGGAGAATTAATAGGTGTTCTGTCTTACGACAGGTCAATTCCTTTTTTCGATGAACTTAGTCTGCCAATGCACCATATATAATAAATAAAATAAATTACCCCCGGGGTGATGGGTCAGTTAGAGTTGTTATTTGGACCAGGTATTATGAATTTATTTTTTCTGAATAGTCTCCCACTCTCTCCTCGTTCAAATGGGTCTGCATTTATTTTAAGTACTACCTTCCTCATTTCTTTTAAAAAATATTAAATAACTGGATTGACCATAGGGTTAGTAATATGTATGGCACAGAGCTATCAGCATTCAGATTATATACCTGCACTAGTACCACCTAGACTATATCGGTGCCCATGCATACAAATGTGTCAGTCTTGATTGGTCTGGTTTGACAATTATGGGGGTTTGGGATTTAAATTTAGGATGTACGTATTGAATTATATAATCTCAATCGTTTGTACAATATTTTACAAAAAGAGGAAATACCTCCTTCTATCCTAAATATACCCGCTTAGTAAATGAGGCTGCACTTCCTCCAAGTTCTACCTTCCTCATTCCCGCCTATTTCGTGCAATATTTATACCGCAACCTCTTCGTATCCGTTTGGGCTATACGCATACATTATTTACGCTAGTTAAATTGAGGTGAGAAAGATAGGGTTTTAGATGAAACGTTCCTATATTTGCGTGGAAGGAGGGTGAGAAACCATTTGATAAATACTATCTTCAGTACATACAGCTTGAATTAAAGCCCTGACAAACCCATCACCGGAAAACCAGACTAGATGAGCGTTAACTTTACTCTACGTACCCACTAATCCAGATTTTTTTTTCAGGATTTTAACTTTATCTCATAGACGATGTCTTCTAAGCTAAAGAATCCAAAAATGACAATTTAAAGCAAGCCCTCGTTAATCTTTTCAACAAACCGTCTCCAATAAAATGATTCAGTTTATTAAATTACTACGTCAATTTAGATGAGACACCGAGTAATAATACAAAATGATAAGTGTACTAAAAAAATCTAGTTCCAGGTACAACGCTCCACCAAGTTTCAGGTGCACTATCTCAAAAACAAACTTATTTTAGACTTGCGACGAAGGAGAGGGAAAATATATAGAAGAACTTCCAAAAGTTACTGGTAAGGCACATGAATGAGACACATTCATTTCCACGGCTAAATATAGATTCAAACAGATTTTTTTAGAGTAAAAAAAATCTCTTGTAATTTAAAATAAACACGCACTAGTTTTGATTTATGAGTTGAGTTTAAATCTTAACAATTATACTAAACAAAACCAAGAAGGTTTTTTTAATGGCACACACAAATTTCAGTTCTAAATCGAGGTTTTCTTTGAAAAGTAACAAACATATTTACAAAACAAGTCGAATGCCAAAGTAAGAAATGAAGGTATACTCATGCTATGACGTATTACATTGGCCTGGAATATATTCTCCGTCTGAGTTTTTACCCCTTTTTATACAAAATAATTAAGAAATAAACTGATTAATTGCGTTTCAAACATGTTGATGCCAGAACAAAGAAATAATTACTGATCTGATATGGTGCGATACGGTGTACAGACATTTGTAAACGCGTACCCAGACAATACGATACTATACGGACAGACAAGGCCTTAGCCAGGAGATAGTGGGGTTTCAGGGAGTTCAAACCCCTCAAAATATTGACACAAAAAACTGCCACATTTTCGGTTAAAAAACAAGTAAATACAAGTAAATAGCTTGCCGTCACCACTCTAATGTTTAAGTATATTATCAAAAATATTTTGTGATTGTGTTCATTAGTGATAAAACAAAGCTGGTGTTACTAAGACAAAATATTTACAAAGGTATTAGTGAGTGCAGTAAGAGAAGTGAAAGTGGGTATTTCTTTAAGTTATAAGTAGCAATTTTATATTACAATATGGATGAGTAAAAATGGTATTTTGTATCCATAGGTTGAAATTTGTTGGGAACCGTTTTACTTAAATAATACCACCTTGTTACTACTGCGACTTTGTAACTATAGCTTACCATTAATTATTATGTGTCTTAAATTGATAATAGGACTACAAGACCTCTCTTTATGTAGGATGAAATAAAAATTGTATTAATATTTGTTTTCTTAGCGTTAGACCATCTCTGTGTTATAGTGTTAAGAGTTTCTGGCTACGGATGCACAGGTCCCGGGTTTGATACCCGTCGCTTCCAGATTTTCATTGGGCTGAAGTGGGGTCAAACTCAGCCTCGTGAGGACAAATAATGAATTTTTTGAATAATTAGTAGCGGCTTGGTCTATAAAACTGATATTTACAGCCGGAGAATTCGTTGCGCTGACCAAATTACACCCTCTATCTGCAGAAGAAGGCACTATCTTCTCCAACAGACTGCGGCTGCTTGGTCCTTATAGCTCGAATGCGGGATGACTCCATGGTGTTTTATTTTTCTAAAATTCTATTATTTGACTATATATAGAAGTCACTAAATAATGTGTAAATATTCCTAGAACCCACTCAGGTGGCCGCGTGGTCTAACACGCTAGATTTGTGTTGGACTAGACTGCCGAAGATGGGGAGATTGCTGTTCGATCCCGGTGGGGCGCACTGAAAGTAGTTTTCCATAAATTGTTTTATACTCCCCCTCCAAGCAAATGCGGGTGCATATATTCTAAATTAAATATTCCTAATCCCTAACCCATTAGTTTAACTAGTAGATAGGCGTGTAGCCCCCATGGTTAGTAAGACGAAGTTCTAAAAAAAAAGTATTCCCTGACCTTCTTTATTACATCGTGTGTGGTTTTTTAACAATACATAATTAGTAGGTTATTAATTACAAAAATAGATATTTAAATAGATTAACAATGAATAGTTCAGCTATGGTTAGATACCACGCCTAAAAATAACTTGTATTCACTCATATTTTTGTGTCAATCTATTTTTAGAGAAGGCCTTCTGTTAGATGTGTTTTATATCATCAATTATTTTAGCAGAGAGGTCAGAGCCTTGAGATTTATGTGTGTGTCTACGAATCACCTTAAGCTGTTAAGCAATGGGAAACTGTGCATTCATAAGCTTCATTCATCATTTTCTCTATTGGAACCTCTTCGAATACGATAAAACTTGACTAGCTATTAGGCATTAGACATTAAATTATGGCTGAGAGAGCATTTTGGCTATCTATTGTCAAGTCATCGATCTTTATTAACTCTAAAAATACTTTTATTTAATTAATGTATTTGTATATAAATAAATAAATTTCAACCCACTTTAGTGACCGCATTATCTAAGGAAGGTATGTCCAAGCCGTACCCTCCATTGTTTGTTCTTTGAGGTCCACCAAATGAAATTCAAATACTTAAAATTATGGAAATAAACAACAAATTAACTTCTTGCTTTAATATATTTTAGCATTAGGTGCTAAATTTAACTAATCAATTAATGTATCACCACATTCTACTGCCCGTTCGGGTTATACGCTTAAGTACTAATTACGCTAATGGGTTAAGAATTGGGGATGTTAAATTTAGAGGAAGTGAACCTGTATTTGCGTGGATGGAGAGTGGAAAACCATTTAGGGAAAACCGGCCCCAGTTCACCCGAGAGAGATTCTAACCTCAATCTCCCCGTCCTTGGCAGTTTAAGTCAACAAGAAACCAGCGTGCTAGCTAACTACGCCAAGGAGACGGGAATTAGGTGCTATAAATCTCTCGTATTGCCCCTGGCATCTCACCCCTCAGTTGTAGAAATGTTGGACAATGGACGTTCTTGTTCTAAATTATCACTTTCTCAATATACTGGACTGCGGATGACATGGAGACCAGGGTTCAAATCCCTGCCTGATGTAATGACGGTGTTTCTTTTTAATCTATGTGATTTCCACTCTCCCCACACAAAAGTTAATACACATTATATAAAATTCAACTTTCTCCATTTCTAACACATTAGCATAGTTGGTTCATTTTGCGTAGGCGTATAGCTAGGACAGACCAGGACGATGCTAAAAACCAAAATTTCAGCCAAACAAGAGGCCCTTGGAGTAAAAGCTAAGCTCATGCATCTAGTTTAGTTTGCCAGTGATGGAAAATTTAGGTCTCGAATACCAACTGGGTGTACAAAGAATGGATTATTATGAATGGTATAACCCTCTCCCTTCACGAAAAATGCGGATACTATTCCTATAAATCCTCTAGACCCCAATGGTATAGGTCCGTGAAGTTGGAAGCACCACTAACGGCACAAATTATGATTTTTTTTTGTGTTTTTACGAAAACTATGGTGACACAAATTAAGGGGATAGGATATTCTTGTGGCACAAATTCAGCACTAAATGTTGGCATATGTTTCAGAATCTGTCCCGTTATTGTTGCTACCACCTGAAGTTGGCAGTAACCAGAGTTTTTTTTTGTTTTCACAAAAACTATGGTGGAACAAATTATGAGAATAGGATTATCTTGTGGCACAAGTTCAGCACTAAATATTGGAATAGGTTTCAGAATCTGTCCCGTTATGGTTGCTATTGCCTGAAGTTGGCAGTAACCAGTGTTTTTTTTATGTTTTCACAAAAACTATTGTGGCACAAATTATGATAATAGGATATTCTTGTGGCACAAATTCAGCACTAAATATTTGAATAGGTTTAATAATTTGTGCCGTTAGCGGTGCTGCCATCTTCCCTCATAGACCTCAATGCTATGATTAAATAGATATATTACTAACGAAAGGTAGAACGTGAAAACAAATACCTTTTTTTAAAATTAAATAAATTGATTAATTAATTTTAAGAATATATCTTTTTAGTTCATAAAAAGTAGTCTGAAACATATTAATTAGGCTGTTTAATATTTACGCTAAGGTTTGATGCTCATATCTTTTTAATCGCCAAGTCTTACTACATGTTTAGGTTATACGCATGTATGATAATTACTCTAATGGGTTAGGCATGAGGAAGTAATCATTTTAGAAGTAGTCTACCCTTTAGGAAAAACCCTCTTTAGTAGGCCTGACCAGGATTTGAACCTCTGATCTCCCCGTCATCAACAGGCCAGTCTATCATAAGAATGACGCTTTAAACCAATCATCAGATGAAGTGAGTAAGGCCTATGTTGAGTATAAGTAAATAAATATAGTATTATAAATTTTATAATAAAGTAGGATATTTTAAAAATAAACCAAAATGGCTAAGCATTATCAAGACCTACTGGTTTTCCAACTTTAAATTCATAGGTAGGGATTAGGATTGATTCCCTACTGGATACACAGAATATTGTTCGTAACAGTGGGATTTTCTCCCTGATTTCCATTCTCTATCCTGGTGATGGTTTATGAGTATGATACAATTCACTCTCCTGATTCCGTGCTCTTAAAAGTGTGGTAGCAATGGATAACCTGACTGAATGAAAAGGCGCTAGGAATTAAAAATATATAATTTATATATTGTGGTCTGGATCATTTTATTTTATTCACGTCATATATTTTCCACTACAGGCTCGCTAGGCCGGACGTAGCTTCATATGACTTATAATCTAGCTTAATACTGTGCTCAGACACAACATCCACTCCTCGGTGATTAATTCATCACTGTGAAAAGGTAAACCCACATTTCACAAATAATCATTTTTTGGCCATGCTGGGAACAACATTCTCAATTCCTAACCCATTAGCGTAATTAGTACTTAAGCGTATAACACAAAAGGTTAGTAAGACGCGGTATTAAGTATTCTTATACTTAGTAATCATATCTGATCAGGTGAGAAGGGGTTTTCAAAAATCCTCCCTAAATGTATGTTAAATTATAGGCATGTGAAGTACATTTCCATTGTTTTATATCCCTTTAATACTACATTATTAATACTAAAACAAGCAGCCAGTTCAGATGAAGACTTAGGTTTGTAAATTATTTTTAGCATGATAAGAATTAATTCAGCTTCACTAAAATTAATCTATCTAAAACTTTCAGTTGCAATTTTTCACCTATTCAGAAAATATAATCAATAAAATATGTTATGTTTATAAAAATATATATTTCCTATAGGTTTGTTTAAATTTATTTTTAAGTGTATTTAAGTAAAAAGAATAATAATTTATGCAAATTTATTTTATAGCCCGATTTTGTTAGGAAGGATCTCTTTTAACATTAATAAACGTTACTAAAACAATGTTAATAATATTAATATATTCATATTTATTTCTCAAATCATTGGATTTGAAAATGTAACTTTTGGTTGTTTGTACTAATAAGTATGAAATCACTCTTATAATAAATTAAAATTTTGTCAAGTTAACCCTAAAAAAAATCTTATATTTTGTAAATGTTCCTTTTTACTAGATTCCTACTATACATTAGATCAACTCCAATCATTTATTGATTTATATGAAGTCGAACTTTTCATTACTCTTCAAAGAAGAGAAGTGTAATTATTTTGTGGCACAGTAGATAGAAGATGGGGTGGAATATATTAGCAAACCGTTAGTACTGATGATGAAACCAGAGTTGGTTAGATAAGCCCAAGTTATTACCGTCACGCTTCAAGCCGGAATGCTGTTGGTGAGATGGCTCGGTGGTAGCTGTCAACTACCAGGGTAATTAATGTTGTACATAGCAGGGGTTAGCTAGTGGGCTGAGGAGTACTCTAATGCCACCATTTTGTTGGGGGAGGCGAGGACACATAAACTTATGATACCTCTTTATTATAGCTTATTTATTAAAAATGTAATAAAGCTAAAAGCGTATAAAAAGAACAGATAGTAAGACGCGGTGCTAAAAAAAAAGCTAAAATATAGCCTCTTTTTTCCATCAAACCTAGTCTCATAGCTCACCAAATATGCTTAAAGGGCATTTGAAAACTAGATTTCAAATTTCCACACATTTTTTTATATTAATCAAACTCAAATTATAGATTTCTTTAAGGAAAAAGACGCTTATTGAAATATTTCGTTTTTAGTTTAGTGTTATCAGTGTTTCGAAATAACACAGTGCAGAATTAAATATTGCGTTAAAGCTGAACAACTACGTGGCAATTTTTCACTTAGTATGGCAGCCCCCTTAACGTGTGTCATAATTTGTTTCTTTTTGTGAAGGAATTATTCCATTTTGGATGAATTTAAAATTAACTACCACTGTATAAAATACAATTTTCGATCTTTAGCTCCCATAAAAACACAAAAAATAGGATTGTGGTAAAATCTTTAATACTTTAAGGGGATCAATGTTTTATTTTCGTAACCAATACATATTTACTCTGTTATTGATGCTTTACTCATAAGAGTACTTGTACAAAAAAGAAACAATTTTTGTTTTTAATTTATTTACCGTAATTTAATATTTTTGAGATTACGATTTATTATCCTGTTTTCAGAAATGAGCTCGACACATAACTGGGACCTAAATTAAAATATTGTGATTACATCATTATTACTTTAAATGATTTAATATATGGAATAGAGAAAAACAATTTTATAACTCGCTTCAATGGCTCCATGGCTTAACGCACTACTCTTTCAGTAGACTAAACTGCCAATGACGGGGAGATGGAGTTTCGAACCTCAGTCGGATGTACAGAGGGTGGTTTTTCCAAAATGGTTAGCCACTCTCCCTCAACGCAAATTACGGTACGCTCAATCTAAATATAGCCTTCCTAATCCCTAGAACCACTAACGTAATTAGTACATGAATGTATTATCCGAACGGGTAGTAAGACTCAGTGCTAAAATAAAATTTATAATTCAAATGTATTTTTTGTTGTTACAAGATAATACATTATTATAATAAGGTAGGGCAAACATGATTAGTTCTGTAATAAAAAAACAATAAAAAACATGATATCCAGATAATATTTCCCTGCTTATTCTTTAGGTACCGATACTTTCGGTTATCGATTATTTTCTTTTGATACCATCACTGGCATACTCTTCTTTAGAGACGACTGAATTGTATCCATTCAGACATTTATTAAACAAGCACCACAAATATAAAGTCTTATTTATATCCATTCTCATAGCATCCACAAAATCCTTAAATGTATCCATTCTAAATGGTCTCCCTTCAGACATTTTCTTAAACAAGCACCACAAATAAAAAGTTTTATTTGTATCCACTATAAATATTTGCATTGTACCCACAAAATCCTGAATTGCATCTATTCTGAATGGTATTCATTCAAACATTTTCTTAAACAAGCACCACAAATTAAATGTCTGATGTATATCCATTCTCATAATATCCAAAAAATCCTGACTTTTGTCCATTCTGAATGGTCTCCACTTAGACATTTTTTTAAAAAGCACCACAAATAAAAAGTCTGATTTGTAGCCACTAGAAATAGTTGCATTCTACCCACAAAATCCTGAATTGTATCCATTCAGACATTTTCTTAAACAAGCACCACAAATAAAAAGTCTGATTTGTATCCACGAGAAATATTTGCATTATATTTTTTTTTAATCTAAATTGTGTCCATTCTGATTTGTATCCATTTAATTGCAGTGCCACTTGTCTGATATATGGTAGCAGCAGAAACTCTCCTTAACTCATTCTGTGCTTACTAGAGAGCAGCACTATCTCTATGTTAACAAAAAAATGTTTTTACTTACTGTATTATTGCTTTAAAATCTAATCATCGACTTTAAATTATTAGACTTACTTTTATAAACATTACTTAATATACCTGTGCATAAGGTGCTTGTTTTATACACAGAAATATAGATATTATATATATATTTGTATATATATGAAATATAGATATTTTATATATATATATATATATATTTGTATATATATGAAATATAGATATTTTATACATATATGTATATATACCTATATATAAATAACCCTAGTATCATCTTATTGGCAACCCTGTATTCAAATAATCCATTATAACAAAGTGATAGCAGTAGCCACTTTAACAACGCCATTTTATTAAACTTTTGCACAGGCAAAACTATCACCAACTCTAAGCAACGATTAAAGTAAGTTATATCTCACTCAGGGCATGGCAATTAAGAAACAATGCATTTGTAATTGTATGTTTTTAATTTGCATAGATTTGTGTTAAAGTGTTGTATACAGATGACTTCATCAATTTATAATGTAAGTCTACCTATGTTTAAGTTGAATTAATAATCTTATTTATAGGCCACCATACTCAAATTGAACACAGGCCTACATTTGATGTGCTAGTTTTGTTAAGTTTGATTGAAAAAAAAAGTGTTTATATTTCCCACGCTCCGCAACAGCTATATGTCCAGACAATGTGAATGTACCCCCGGTAGGCCGACTACCTACACACAGAAACAAAACCATTAAGGATAACAAAATTAAAATTGTAAAATAAATTACATATAATCTTAACAAATTAACAAAACTCTCATCAATCACAAAAGAACATTATTATTTATAAAATGAATATTCAAAGAATGTCATAACATAGAACCAAAGTATTTAATAGGAAATAGTTATAATTTGTAATAGTAAGAACGAGCCCACTCAAACAAAACTTAACTTTTCAGGCGTCAACATATTTTTCATAATATTTCGGGATACTGAAATATTATATTTTGCAAACTATTTAAAATATTAACTTATTTTAGAAATGCTTCACCAATTACCAATTTTAAACTAGATCATAATTATTTTCAAAAATCAATCATTTGTAAAGTACCTTTTTATTATTATTTTAAAAGAAATACGAATAATATTTATACTGTTTTATATATTAACATAGTGATAGTGCTGCTCTATAGAAAACATGGAATGAGTTAAGGACATTGTATGCTGCTGCCATTTATCAAACAAGTGGCACCGCGATTAAATGGATACAAATCAGAATGGATACAATTCAGGATGTTGTGGGTAAAATGCAAATATATCTAGTGGATACAAATCAGACATTTTATTTGTGGTGCTTGTTTAAGAAAATGTCTGAATGGAGACAATTCAGAATTAATACAATTAAGAATTTTGTGGATATTATGAGAATGGATACAAATCAGACATTTATGTGTGGTGCTTGTTTAATAAATCTCTGAATGGATACAATTCAGCTCCCCCTTTATGTACACACATGGCATGAGTAGGCTTATAGTATTGATACATTTCTTACGAAATGTCATGTCCCTAATTGAATAACATCCTTACTAGAATACCCGCTATGTTTTGAGTTTCTCTAATGTAAGGGATAACATGCAATGGGAGGTGGGTGAGTTTTACCACCCTCTAAACAAGCCCACTCTTCACCCCCAACACACACACACACACACATGATTAACTGTGACAACCCACATGGTGAAAATTAGTGTGACCCTTTACAATGCCACAAAGTGACACGTTTTACCAAGTAATGAAGCATCATTTCGACCAAATGGTTACTTGATTTAAAGTATATTATTAATAATATAACTAATGTTTAGACCTATCTACGACAGGTTTATTGTAATATTAACCAACTTAACAAACCCTAACCTTCAATTGATAAGTGCAGCTAGTGTTAGGCTTTGTAAAAAAGAGCATTTTTGTCATAGGAGTGATTAAAGTGAGAGTGAATAAAATTAATTAAATTTAAATTGAATTAATTATAAAATTGTATACGGTAAAACCATGTAGAAATTGACCATGGCTGAAAACAGGCTTAGACAGATAGATATAAACTATTTCCTAGGTTTGACCTTGAAGCTAAATAATAGAAATTAAAAATACCAGTTTAACTGGGAGCTGCGTCCTCAAAACAAAGGGGATGTCAGGGCCCACAGAATACAAAACGACTGCCAGTAAGAAACATATATTCCCTTGAGATAAACCTGTTAAAATTTTAGCATGGCTTATAGCTTTGTATTTAATTTTATCAATGCAAGGTGGCTTCCATTGCATAGGCTCTTTTTATTATTCAAGTACCCAAGTAGAATTGTAATACTGCCTATTTGTAAGTTTAACTTGTGTGGTGATATTCCTGAGAGCGTCAAAGATTTAAAAAAAAAAGTATATTGGAGCAATTTTTTTCAGATCATATTTACAGTTGAGTGATTTCAATCTGATGCAATAATGGGCTTCTCCATTTAAATTAATAAATACCTTCTTATTTAAATGTGCATCTTTGTCGCAGCACAGACACATAATGGCTACTCGAAATAACAGTTGGGCTCAGCCTATTTCTAAATGTTTCGAGAACTGTATTTTTTATCATAAATATATTATACTCATATTAGTTATTCAAGAACTGTTGACAGTACCATGTGAAGAAAATTAAACTCTTATGTTTGTGCTGAAATACTGAAACAATATTTGATTTATTTTGGGCAAAATCAGGTTTTGCTATTAAAAAATCTGCGGAAATACGGGCCTTTCTAGCGTTCCTTCTCACCCCACTTTACTATTCATTCTTTAAAAGCCAAATAAATTGTGTATTAATGACCAATGAACATATTTTAATGAATATAATAGTTAATGGAAAAGATCAAAGCAATGGTAGAAATATTATTCAATGGTATATCGTCACTAGCGGTTTAAACAAATGTTTTAATAACGACACTATAAGCGTTAAAGAAAAAAAAGAGTCCTATATTAATTTAATAAGCCTGCACGATTAAGTGAGCTTCACAATTATAAACAAAAACTCTTTACTCCAACAACAAAAAGTATTTTAGAAAAACTAAAAAATACGTATTTTCAACCAATTTAAACTAAAAATAAACTAAAAATATGACTTGTATAGAAACTAAGTAGAGACTTTTTTTTTCACTTTAAAATATAAAATAAAATTTTAGTTAATAACGTATATAAATATAGCTTAAAGCTCAAAAATAATTTTGACAGACCACGCGCTTACCACTTTTCAATTCATTTGAACATTTTTTACCTGAAAAATAATTTAATTTCTGAAAAAAAAACAGTTACATCATCATTGTTAGTGAACTTTCGTACTATTACATAAATTAAATTCATATTTTTTTTATGTTTTGAAGTTTTAAGGTTTTTGTGATAAAACCTTATTCCATAGACCTATGATAGTGTTGCTTATAAAACCTTATTCCATAGATCTATAATAGTGTTGATTATAAAATATTGTGGGAAATGCCCATTAATATTACTCTCAGAAATAATAGTAGTTTTTCCACAGTAAATAATATGTTCTAATTATATCAAAAATGGTAGGTCTAGCCTTAAATTTACCCTTAATAATAAAGACTGCCAAATGTATTATTATATTATTTGAAATTTGATTAAAAAAAACGGATTTTTTTAAAATTATTATCTTGAGTGGTCCAAGAACGATATAAAATTACAAAATATATATTTAATCACCGATTAGATTTAGTCAATACGTAAAATATGTATAAAGGTGTCGTGCTTATGTTACACCCTAAAGTGAAATTGACCGTTTTTAATGTATTGGGCAAATTTCTCACCGTTCAGGGAACTGGCGGCTTCTTTCGGCCATTTCCCAGAACAGGCTAAGCCTCGCCTTGTTCAGGAATTGGGTAGAGCTTTTGCTCCAAGCGCTAACCAATTCATGGACCAGAGGAGTTTTTGCTTTTTCCATGAACAAGCGAAGAAACCCACTTAGGTGGTCGCATGGTCTAAGGTGCTACTCTCACAGTAGACTAAACCGCCTATGACGGGTAGACCTAGGATCGAATTTTGGTCGGGTGTAGGCTTCTGAGGTTATTTACCATAATGGTTTTTCACTATACCTCAAACTAAATACAGGTACATTTCTTCTAAATATAACCTTATTCATCCCTAAAACCAATTGAGTAAATATACAATTATAAACCGAATGGGTTAATGAGATGCTAACAAAACAGGTTTAGCCAAAATTTGTTATGTTTTTGAAATGGAAGATTAGGTTAAGTTAGTTTGGGTTTGTTTAATATAGTACCTGAAAACGAGTATCAGTTAAGATTATAGTAGATATGACAATAATGTCCAGTCAATGAAATGGACAAGAGTTTAGATAATTCTCGCCCAGTTCTTGAACTGGTCAATAGGAGAGAAAATTGACAAAAATTTGAATGTACTACTGAAGAGCGCTGGTATATAAAAGCGCAAGCGATAATTGGGTACAAAACAGCGCAAACGATTGGGGAACAAAAGAACGCAGGTAAATAAGAGCGTAATCCTTAATTGCCGTAAAAAGTCGAGTGTCTCTTCTTTTTTTTTTTTTGTTTGGTGGCAGGAATGCGTAGGCTACTGGAATTACCAACTGCCCAACTTCACCCTTTTAAACCTGATATTCCACTAACCTAACCAAACCTAGCCTACCCTAAGATCTCAATCTCAGTAACTTGAAAGCCACGTTAAGGCTGCTTGCGCGATCCGTACAATTGCCACCCTGTTAATCACATACCTCCTTGTGCTGTTCTGGAGAAGAAAGAGGGCATTACAAGATCATGAAACACTTGCGTGATCTGTACAACTGTACATTTGCGCTGTTTTGTGCCTGCTCTATTTTGGGAGTACTAGGTTGCGCTGTTATATACCTGCGCTGTTTTGTATCCGTGCTCTTCGGGGCTTCAACCAATAAATCTGCCCAATTTGTTAAATGAGCAGTTTCCCTAATGAGGTGTAACGAGTATAATATAATCTGAAATATAGCAGTCTTACCTTGACGGATTCCACTATGGCCCAATCTTAAAAGCTATATCATAGTGTAATGACGTGAGGTAAGATTGATACCATAACAAATTGTACATTCCATCAGATTCATTGTTGGGCATAAGTTTCATTTGTCTTGTTTTTATAGTGATGGGGATGTCAAATTTCAATACCAGGTCAGATTTACCGACAATATGTTTTCCTAAATGCTCACCAGTTTTACTACCTCTGGGTTCTTTGTTCCCCATCTTTACCCCGTAAATATGTGTTTATATCTAAGAGGTAGTAAAACGTGGTGCACACACACCAAAATAAATGGTACGGAACTCTGCACGGACTCTCTCACGCTATTGTTTGAAAATGGAGATATTTAATCAAAACTCGTAATATATGTGAAACGAAATAATACACACTAGCTAACCCAAGCATAAATTGCAGTATACGTATGTAAAACTTTTTTTTAAACCCGGTTTTAAATTTTATAAATTTTTTTAAAGAATTAATGTCCTCGTTTGTATGTTTGGACCTATGAAAAAGATCAATTTCAGGTCCACAAGGGTCAACAAGGGTCAACTTCCGGTTAAAATTTTCGACATTTTATTAGGTGTTGCAAATCTTAATTATATCGCCTTGCTATTAAATTTCCTCATTTATAAATTTTGACCAATAAAAAATGTAAATATTGACTATTGAGTCTAAAATGGATATAGATCATTGTTGTACAATCATTTCAACTAAAAGGAAAAGAGGAAAAACAACATAAAATTTTAGAGACTTACTTATATTTAATTACTCTATGGCATTGGAGAATGATTGCGTTAAAATTTAAGTAGTATCTCTTTACAATCTAAAACTCACAAAATTGTATTAATATATTTGCCAATATCTCAGAAACTGTTGGATTTATAAAAATATATTTCATATAAAAGATTTTTATTTGTAATATTACTAAAATTTTGCCTTGATAAGTTATTTAGTATCTCAAATAGTTGCGGAGATACGGAAGTTTCTGCTTCTGTAAAATACCCTAAAATTCATTTTCATGCTAAAATTAAAATAGCCAGTTTATTTATAATTAATCAACACCTAGATAAGAATTTTATTCAAAATCATTTAGAGTCGATTTTGAGACAGTCGATTTTTTCTCTTTTCGCCCTTTACTAAACTACTCTTAATTTTAAGTTTAAACAGACACACAGACAGACGTCATTGCAAAGACCACTTTTTAGGGTTTGGGGAGCCTTGAGACGTCGACATCCATCAACATTTCCGGTTAGATTTTCTTTTGCGGTCGCAATACTTTTACCTTTTGTGTTCGAATAAAACATATATATATATATATATTTATTTACGTATAGTTTGAAAGTTATTGGTTTTATAAAAATATGATTTGCATAAAATATTAGTATTATAAAGTGACCTACATATTTGTTACGATAAGTAATTTCATATCTCAAATGGTTTAGGAGATATTATAAAAAAAAAAGATAATTTACGCATCAGACCGAAGCCCTTAAAGTCACTTTGCCAAAATATTGAGGGAAGCCATTTTGTTTGTAATATTTAAAAATGTTTAGAAATGAAATTTAATCAAAATCATTAGAGCCGATTTTGAGAAAATCGACTTTTTCTCTTTTTGCCCTTCAGTAAACTACCCTTAATTTTAGGGTTAGATATCCAATTTCAAAAATTCATCAGGGCAACCCTATGAAAACCCTAGATACCAAGTTTTATCCCGATCAGTAAAATAGTTTAGGCTCTAGTTGGAAGTACAGACAGACGGAAAGTCAAAAAATACTTTTTTAAATTGGGGGGTCATGAAACGTCAAGATTCGTCAAAATCTTGATTTCGATTTTTTTTTAAGATCACAATACTTTCGTTACCTGTAAGATAGCGAGAAAGCAAAAATTAATCTGTTAGGAAAAGTTCGATTTAACCTCAACGTTTGCTTTCATTTTATTAATAATTTCTTTGAGGTCTTGGCAACATATCCAGAGGTCTGTAATGGCTCTCAAGGACAAATAAGGATTTTGAATTTAAAAATATTGATCCTTGTCTAGAAAACTAAGATCAATGGTTGAGGAGTTCGTTGTGCTGATCACATGACACCCTTTATCCACAGAGGTTGACAGTATCTTCCCCAAAAGATGAAGGATACTCGGTTTATATAGCTCGATTGATGGTTGATGACATGTAGGTTTATTTTCTTTAAGAAAGTTACAACAAATACACACCAAAAATAGGCACTAGATGATAAGGCTCGCAAAACAATATTTCGATTTAACTTAGTCAAAAATAAATCAGACTTTGAATTAAAATACTTCTATCTAGTAATCACGCACACACTATCTTTGAACTGATTGGTGTATTGTCAAATAAGTCGTCGAAAACTTTGGGTTTTCGTGACACCACGATTATTCAACCTTACCTTCTCCTTCCCCTTTTGGTTGGGGGGACGAGTTTCAAGTTCCTTTTTTCGTCTCATAATGAATTCCATCAACGTCGCGCAACTTTTTTATTTCTTTTTTAACGTCAGGTTCATTTACACTCGAGACAAGCATAATGTTGAGAAGTTTCCCATTTTGGAAGGAATCTTTTCATAAGACAAATTCTGTGAGAATTAAAATTATAAGAAATGTTAGTGCGATTGTGATGTTTTTTAAATACATTTAGTGCAGCTCGTACACTGAGATTTATCACTATCATGTATTATTACCTTATATTATATTGTATATTATTATCAATTAAATAAACTTGAAAATAGTAACAAATATATTTATAATTCTATGATTTGTATATTTGGATAGCCCCTAAGTAAAAATGCAATATATATTGGTTTTAAACAATATTGGTTACAACATTAAAACTCATTCAAGCTTTCATAGGTTGGTGGTTAAATAATTATTTCATTAATTTAATCAGTCATAAATTATTCAACAACAAATATTATTTCGTAGCAAAGTAAGATACTCATTATTCATTATTATCCATCGTCTAGGTCCTTAAAATCTTTAGTTCTACTAAATGTTCTTAAAGTAAACTCCAAATAGAGCACCTGCTTTCACACAGCATAAGGATTAAATTTCCATCCATTTGGAATTATGACCATTACTATACGGATCTTCAGCTTCTGAAATTCATAGACTAAACAATCTAAATATTGGTATAAGACTTTTAAAACATTTTTATTAACAATGTTTTAATTAAATACAATAAATGTTCATCAGCGTATTGTGTCACAAGCCAATACCCAATTAAAATATAAGATAATATATTTTAATACAATTTTAAATAAGAACAGATGAAAGCTGCAAAAAAATATTTCTCAATGTGGTTCAAATTTACTTATACGGGACTGTTAGAAACTACTAATAAATTTGTGTGGCAGAAATTGATAACATATAGCTATATAATTTTTGTTATTTTATAGTAATTGATCATTTTAACCAAAAATGATCACATTAGTTGATTTATGAACACGTGAATTTAGATACAATTGTATAATAAGGTCCTTCTAAAGAAAATTGGACTGTAACTTATTGTTCGACTTACGAGCTCGGCTCTGATCCGGATAGGACGATATTATTTCTAGTCCATCTGTGGTCAATTCCTTCCCCCCACCCCCTACCCCCTCACCCCCTTGTCAACGTTGTGAGTTTCAATATTTCATTTTCTCATATACTCTTTCCAACGGAATTCTGGGGAGTATTTATTTTTATAATTCACACTCATCCCTTTATGCTCTTATTGTATGTAACCTGAGAGTTTTCTAAAATAATACTCTTAGGCTTAAAAGAAAATATACTGTATATACAGTAGAGCGTCGATAGTTTGGACGTCAAAAATTTGGATCATCGATAATCCATATCGATAAGAAAAAATAGTAGGCTGTTTATAAAACTAGCCACAGTGATATCAATATTTTAGAATCCAATATTTCTTCAAAATGTTTTATATTTAGAAATAACAAAAAACAATGTATAAGTTCGTTGTTTAAATAAAGTGAAAATATTTCTACATTTACACTGAGTTTTTGTAAGTATTACGTCTATGATTTTGTTGTTGTTGTATATGTACTGTATTTTCGAAAATCCGTTTAAATCGATTATCCAGACTGGGTCAATCCCCGTTAGGTTAGTTTGAATTATCAACGCTCTACTGTATATATAATATACGTACTATATATACCTGACAAGATAAACATTTGAACACATTACTGAAACCTTGATAGTTAGGTTTATTTAAGTCTCCAAGACACAGTGTATTGAGTACAAATACAAACTATATTAGATATGCCCTAAAAATTATTTAATTTACATAGTTTATATTCCATGATTTTTGGTTTCACTATTCGTAAAATAAATACCATATCTACGTTTTATAATCTCAGGAAACGGAATATATATATATATATATTAAATAACATTGAAACTAGCGTGGACCCTCTTGTGATACATGCACATGTAAACTAGAATTTAATTAACTCGACTGCACATGTTTCAATATTTACGATCGCACTCTAGAGGAGGTTGGTTTTTGAAGTGGGTAGTTTTGTTGGGAGGAGGGAGGGAGGGAACCAAAGTGGTGGTATGTTAAATCCTTATGGGAAAGGGGACTATTTACTTTAAAGCATTTGGATTGAGAGCTGTATGGCTGGGGAGATCTGACTTGGATCGTGCTGGGGTTGTAGGGTACCTCTAAATATTTACTCGTTTACTCATCCTCTCAACTATACCTTGACTTTCTTACGAAAGGACGTTTGGAGTTTCTTTTAAAAATGCGAGGGTAAAAAAGTGTCAACATTGCTAACATATTACTATATTATTAATGTTATTGTATTGGTATTGATGATATATTTAAAAACGGGACAGCAGTGAATCACATGACCTGATATATGCATGAATGAATGTAGATCTCATTATTTTACTTATGTGTCAGATATGTCCATCGGTAAAAGAATTGAGTTAAATCATGACGCCCGTGCCATCTCGTGGAAAACTATACTCAGTCCCAAACTCGCCCACTCCTAACTTATGTGTTCTCTTTTCGATCTTTCTTTTTCATGCATATATTACATTTAATCTAATGGGGTAGGGATGAGGAAACATTATGGAGGTAATTTACCCACACTTGCTTGGAAGGAGAATGAAAAACTATTTAGGAAAAACCATCCGCAGAGCACATTCAAGACTAGCAGTAGTGCGGCGGGCATCCTTTAATTATGCAAAACAAATTTATGAGGAAAAGGGGGGTTGAAGTTTCAACACCCTTCCCTCTTAAGTTGACAAAAAAGACTGCCTTATTTATGATTTTAACGAGATCCAAATAAAGGTACTAGAAAAGATATATGGCTAGTTTACGGTGGGGTCCAAGCAGAGTGTTCTTTATTTTAAACAATTAGGAAATAGTTATTATCTGATTAGTAATACTTTATGATCAATAAAAGGTTTTATCAAACGATTGTAATAACAATTTCAGTCAATGTTTGCAATTGAGGACCTTCAGCTAGCTGTCACTTACCTACACCCCCACCGTAGATTGAACTATTAACTATTCACCAACATTTTGTTGTTTAGGTATATTTTAAAAATATATAGATGCTATCGTGTTTATTAATCAATCAACAAAGCTGGGTAGACAGAGACAAAATATTGATGAAGGAAATAGGCAGTAATAGGATGGAGGGAAAAGTGGGAGGGGGTAAATCTTTGAGATTAGGAAATATCAAAACCTTTCAGCTTGAAATTATTAGAAAGATAGTCCCGAGTACACATGATAAATTATTCGGCAAAGAAAGAATAATGAAAGATAAGGATTTGATAAGGGGGGGATTCATATTGAGAATGAGTCGTTAGCTCACAATCCCCAACTTCTTAGAAATAAGTATAGACTTATTTTGGTCAAAAAAAGAGATACGAATCAAATAGCCAAAGCTATTATTTATGCTTTTTAGTGAGGATTACTTCATCTAGATATCATATTCTGAAAATTGAAAAATGACACCTGGACACGGGAATAGAACCCGGGACCTTTGGCTTTGTACGTCAATGCTCTAACCACAAATGTCAGCAATAAGCCAAATACCGAGTCGAAGGTGGCTGCGTTATCTGATAGCTCGTGATCTTAATAAAATCACACATTTGTAGCTGACAGTTTCCGCACGTCCATCACAGAATCTGCCTTAAAATATGAGTGAAGAATTACCCTGAGCATGGGACGAATCCTGGATAGTACAGTGGTAAGAACATTGGCGTACTAATCAAATGGTTCCAGGTTCTATTCCCGTATCCAGGTGTCATTTTTCAATTTTCAGAAAAGAGATAGTTGATTACAAATATTAATCAAAAACCTATAAGTTATGCTAAAAAAATTGGCGTGCACACGAAAAATTGTCAGCGGGTTATATGATGCCCAAGGGTATAGGGTTGGGGACCTCTGTACTAAGTAGCTTATAAATTAATAATGCACGTTCAACTCGTGTATAAACGACCTAATCTAAGAGAATATAATAATTGCATGTGGCAGGAAATGCAACATAATTTATGTAGATGTAAGGTAGAAAACAAACACGTGTAAAATAATCTCCATTCACTAGCGCATTCATAAGATATTGAGTCATTGGGATAAAAAAAACTTAACCAAGCCTATCGCTACTATACTAAGCCTTATGTGATAAAATATAGCAGTATTTAAAGAAATGGATGCACTTTTTGTCTAGTGCTTTTAATGGGGCTCGTATTTTCTTAGTTTTATAAAAAATTGTACTATAAAATTCTTCTAGCTTAAGCTTATACTATCTTTGGTAAAACTTTAATCACTTTTTAATCCAACCTCTTCTTTGTAATATATATTAAAACTGCGGAGAAAATTATCTAACGTAATATTTTCATATTATTTATTAAACCTTCCATGTATTATTTTATCCCGTCTCGAGTTTCATAAGATGCATGATAATAAAACTTTTGAAACATAAGAACCAGGCTTCAGCCTTATTCGTTACTCACCCTCTATTTTATTTTCTAGGAGATAAAGATCTAGAGAAAAGAGTGAAATTAAGTGGGAGGGAGACACAAAATGATCCGAAAATAATGGAGAATTCCAGTGGAAAGGACGACCCAAAGTATCTAATGGAAAATCCAATTGTGCCAAGGATTTAAATATTTAAACACAATTCGTCTTCAAACACGCTGCCATTTGGGAACTAACGCCAAACGACACTTTTATATTTCTTTTTAAAATCTCAAATGTACACTTCAAATAATAATTTACATGGCTGTTAGTTAAGGTATTCATTTTGAAATGAAAATACATCTTTATATCTCATAAATTAAGGGAATTGTGAATAAATTATTATATCGACTACTGGTACTTATAAGAAGAATAGTTAAGGGTTATAGCCTTGGAAGTAGTCTTTATCAACATGACTTAATACAAAAGAAGAAGAGGCTTTTATTTCCCTTTTTTGCATCGCTTCTTACTACCCGTCCGGGATATCCGACTCTAATCAAATAAATTGGTTATAGAGGTGAGAAAATGTATTAAATTTAGAAGAAAAATATCCACATTTAAAGGGGGACGAATGGGAATTTATTTAATAAAATAATTTTGTCACAGATAAAGTAGCCTATACACAAAATTTTAAGTCTTATGGAAGTTTCACTGAGCTACTTGAGCCAGGTTGAGCCCATCCACACTGGAGTTCGCTAGTGTCAATGCTCAGTTATATAAGGCACTTCCAAATGTGCAGTTGTTAAACAACTCAATTTTAACATGTTCGCCACAAAAGGACCATTGTAATCGTAATATTCAGTCTGCATAAGCTCTTTGTAAGGTAGGATTATGTGAAGAGGGAGTTGGGTCGATACCTGAACCTATCTATGTGGCAGTCAGCCGATTGACTCGAGACGGATATGTGTGTCCTCCCTCTACTGACACCAGGTTTAAAATTAGCTTCTTTTAAAAAAAAATAAAGCCCCTTGATGGCACCTATACCTGTGATGAAGGACTCAAGCTCTCCCAGGTAGCGCAGCCATTTTAACCTGGAGACTGAGGGTATGGTGTATATCTTGTCTATGACCTTGGTACATCCCTTCATCCTCACCAACGGAAAATCAGACTAAGCAAGATTGATGCCTCAAGCCGCATATCCCACTTTGATCTGGGTAGCAGTGCGTGGCTTCGGTGGTTGTATACTCTTAGGCATCACTTTGGCAATGCACTGGATTGCTGATAACTGAAAGATCCCGATGAAATAACAGTAGGGTGTAATAAATATGATTTTATGATACCTAGATGGTTTCACACTCGTCCACCACGCAATTTCGGGTACAGTTTGTTCAAAATCCCCTACCTCAGCCCTTACCAAATGGTGTATATATGCGGAATGGTTTAATAAACGGTGCGCACATAACAAACGTATAGTTCAATTTTTACAGGAATAACATAGTCTGACAAGTTATTAGATTTACGTTTTCGTATTCATAAATCAAGTCATATGATTTATAGCTGTCATTTTTGACAAATAATATAAATAATTATATAAAAATACTAATAATAATATAGCAGAATATTAACAATAGTGTGCACAAAATAAAATTTTCATTTTCTGAACGCTCCGATCAGAATCCTTTTTGTATTAATAGTTACGAAGATCACTAGATACCTTGGTTATCTTGGATTGAAGTGATTGTCTCAGGGCCCAATGTTTGTGGTCTCTAACCTAGATGAGGTCAAAAAATGTTTACTGAGTGATAAAAAAACTCCGTAGCACAACTTCCTTCAGAGGGAGAGTAAGGCTTAAGTCCCATGTAATTTGTGTCATGTAAAATATCCCTAGAAAGTACTGTACATGTGTGAAAGTACCTTTCCAGCAAAATTTAGGATTCTTTATTGCTCATACGAAGAAATCCATAGGTTGTACTATGGGCGGATAGCCCGGTCCACCCGAAATTAATCTTTTACAGAAACTGCAACAAGGAATAGCCTGAGTAGCGAAGCTTTGTGATGGCCCTATGCTCCATATAGGAAATTAAAGAAATTAATAATAATAAGATCATTAGAAGTGCGATCATGAAAAAACAATAGTAACATTTTCGTTTTCAAAAATGTAGGTATAACAAATAATAACTTTATTTTTATCTCACAAGTTTCTTTCCATTTTGTATCGTCCATGATCTGTCAGTTAAATGGAAGTCGAGGGGAGTTTTCAATAAGAAGGCAAATGCATCAAAACTAGTTTTCCGTCTCATCTCTTCATGTTTCACTCACTGAAGACTAGATCTCATTTTGTCACACATGCTTTAGTCGGTCTGCCGGTCAAGTGCCTTCTCTGACATTTCAAAAAGTTACTAGGTCTAATCTTACGCCTTTATACAACTGGCGATGTATTCATTGACTAACACTTTTGATATATTATGCCAATTCTGACAATAGGAAGTTATATACTAATAGTGTGAATTTTGTTGATTTTTAAATCAATCATTTTGTTTTAAGAATATCTTCATAACACAGATGAGATACTCCTAATTTCTTCAGAATTTGTGGTCTATCCTGGAATAATTCTTAAAAGTCACTTGATTCAGCACAAAATGCAGTGTTTCCCGGAATAATTATTAAAGATGTGGATAAGGTATAATTCATGTCATCACAAACTTCCATGTCTTCTGGAATAATATTTTAAGGACCAGTTAAAGTATATATTACGTAGTCGCAAGTTCCCCGTCTTTCTGAAAGATTCAAGGCGTGGATACCTAACGTCGTTACTAAGTGTCCTCTCTTCAATAAATATTCAAATAGCCGTGGTTAATTAATACCTTAACTCTTCACAGAATGTTGAAATATTCAGGGTTTAGTGTGTGTATGCCCTACATCACAAAGCGCAATGCCTTTCAGTAACATTGAGTGCAATATCTTCCTCTTGGGGCCACATTAGATGCATCAGGTACAGCGTTGCTTTTTGACGTCATTTTGCAGTGCCACGAGCCGACAAATCCGGGGTACCTACTACACACACGCTGTGTTAAAATGAATAACTGTGTCACACACAAAGTGACATTTCTCCTCCAACCCCCTGAATTAGAGGTTGAGGACTTCCGAAACTACCTGCGTACGAATGAAGATATCTGAAAGAATATTTTGACTATCGTATCTCAGCGGTTGAACAAATCAGATACCGTTATGAGAAAGCCCATGTCTCCACATGAGAAACAAAGAGCCACACTAATATTCCTTGCAACAGGTCGATCATAAAAAGAGTTGAGATTTTCCTCCACTCTAGGCTCGCGCACGTGGCAGAAAGCTGTCGTCCGATCAGATTCGTTTGATATTCGTGATGCCAACTTTCTGATACGTGCGCTGATCATTTAGGTATAATACACGATCATCTTGAATGCTCCAGACGATGTCAGAAAGCAATTTTTCAACCTGCTACGTATAATGTGGACTTTAAAATTCAAGGTGTGGTTAAGGTAATTTTTATGTCGTTACAAGATGTGCAGATCAATCTGAATTCTTTTGATGAATATATAAATAAGAACAATAAATTAATAAACTAATATAGAGTTCCAAGCGGAATATTAAGGCAGTAGAGAAAGGTGCAGAATTAAGGTAAATCACTCGTGAACGTACATATCTTTGCGATATTAAAATTTATTTTAATTACAGTCTATCCCTCTCTCTCTCTCTAGTTCCTCCTTATCACTCTTTCCGGCTCACTCGACGCCAATTGGAGTAATGTGGGACAGAGATATATGGCACATTTCAAGTAGATTAACATTTCCTGGCCGGGTTCCAGTTCTGGCGGAAACTAGAGTCCTGTTACGTTCGCAGTATGGAGCCCACTTGAGAAATATGGTAGCCTTCAATAAGGGGAAGTTTTACCCAGCTATCCAACATTTTACTTCTGCCAACATTTGGGCATTTAAAAGATGTGTTTTTTTTTCTTTACCAGATGATTTTATCTGTTTGGATATTTAACGGGTACTTACAGTGCAATTTTCATAGGAATGGCCTTTAAAAAAATACAAATAATTTTACGGTGAATATTGATAAAAAAATTTACGCTCAGTAGGCCTATATCTAGTAACTTTTCTAAGTGTCAGATACTGTTTTGTTAAACTGTAGGTCCTCCATTTTATTCTCACAATCACCCTACCAATACACATGGGCGTAAGTGCATATAACCCGAACGGGTAGTAAGACGTGGAGCTAATAATAATAATAAAATTGTTAAACAACCGCTTATACCTATTCATGTTATACGCTTATGTACGTATTACGCTAATTCATTAGGGATGAGGAAGGTTGAATTTAGAGGAAGTGTACCAGCCAGAATTTACGCGTAACAAAGTGTAAAACTATTTAGGAAAAATCGCCCTCAGCGCACCCTACCAGGATCTGTACCCCAATCTCCCTGTCATCAGTAATCTAGTCTACTGTGAGAGTGACGCCTTAAACCATCTAGCCACTGAAACACGATTATGTTTATTAAATGTGTACTTTATCAGATACTGTTTAGTAAATATGTAATATTTAGTTAATTCAGTCCTAAGATTAAAGATAAAAGATGAGCTTGTCCGCTTAGGTGGATGCATGGTATAAGGCTCTATTCTTGTAATAGACCTTATTGCTGATCATGGAGCGATTGTGATTCAATCCCAGTCGGGTGTACTGAGGATGATTTTCCCTAAATGATTTTTCACGCAAATGCGTGTGCACTTCCGAAATTCAACCTTTCTCATCCCTAAAACCATTAGCGTAATTAATACATGAGCGTATAACCAGAATGGGTAGTAGGACGTGGTGCTAAAAAAATAAAAGAATAAGCATAATATTTGACCGACTTATAAATTAAACTAAGCACCTCATTTAAGTCCACAAACTGTTCAAACGACATTCTTAGTATTTGGAATAGTTTAGTTGTTACTATGATTACATTTAGTTTTTGTAAAAGTAATATTTCAAGAAATATATTGTATATTTAACTTTAAAATATCTCACATAAATGGTGAAAAAGGCATTGTTTTTCTCTTAGTTTAATTATTGTATTCAACATTGAAACACAGAAAATAATGGGTAGTAATTATAATATTGTGTGTGTATAAAATTCCCTTTGTTCGTTCATATTCAAAGGCCACGTTTAGTTCGGTGCATTTAACTATTAGGTATAACGATACTCCCCTCCCTTTATACCACCCACTTTATACCCCCCCGCATGTATATTTATACAAAAACACATTCATTAACTGACCTTTCCAGTGAAATCTCCCCTTCCCCCTTTGAAAATTAGTTTTCTACGCCCTTGCCCGTCAAGATGACAGGACATATATTCGTTTGGCTGATAAATTCAGATCAGTTTAAAAAACTTCTAAAATGTCAGGAAGAGCCAATACTATCTTGAACATTGAACAAACTATATCTTCTTATACCCACTTCAGTGGCTGAATGGTCTCTTTAAAGGCGTCACAATAAAATTAGACTGGTCTGCTTATGGTGAGGAGATTGGGGTTCAAATCCCATTCGGGTCTACTGAAGGTGTTTTTAGTAAATTATTTAACACTCTCCTTCCACACAGATACGCGTAGACTACCTCTAAAATGTTCCTTCTTCATTTATATCCTATTAGAGCAATTAACATATCACCTAACCCGCTTCGGTGGCCGCGTGGTCTATCGCACCACTCTCGTGTTAGGCTATACTGCCGAAGAAGGGGAGATTTGGGTTCAATCCCAGTCGTCTGCACTAAGGAAGATTTTCCTAGATGATTTTCCACTCTCCCTCCACGCAAATTGGAGTGCATTTCTTCTAAATTAAACCTAATTATTTAGCTTGTAATTAGTACATAGGCGTGAAACTCAAACGGGTAGTAAGATACGGTTCTAAAAAAACATAATTATATCCATATCACCTGAACAAGTAGTTAAACTTGGTTATAATATAATATGTATATTTATTTTACATAATATATTATCTTCTGGTACCATTTAAAATATAATCAAGTTATATACAGGGTGGGTCAGAAGCAATTAGATTATCTATGCTGAAGAACGTAGTGGACCATGTGCTGAGGTTTACCTGACGTCCAGTGAGTGACATTATCTACAAGAAGTGGAAAATTTTAGTAAGTAGTTTACTTTTATTTAGCTATCATATTTTGAAAATTGAAAAATTACACCTTGACATGGGAATCGAACCCGGGACCCATGTCTAGGCTTCATTTTATTAATTTTCAGAATATGATATCTAGATGTGAGTAAATCCTCACTAAAAGCAATATAATAGCTTTGGCTATTTGATCATTTTATTTAGCTGGTTAACATTAATTTAACTTTCAATTTAATTGCTAGTATTCATCTAATTGTTCCAGCCTCATCCTATATTTCAGTAACACAATACTGAACTCATCCCTTCGACTCACTCTTTTCCCTCCACATCTCTTTATCTGATATGTTACCGAAATAATACAGAAATACATACATGCCAATCTCATTCGTCCACAAACATGGTTATACGTCGGATGACACGTATACAAAATATTGTAACTGGAAACCTTTTGATGAGACACAAAACAAAATGTTGCTGTGCATAAAACAATGCTTGAATTACATACTTTAAAAAATGTTGTGTTAAATTCAAAGCAAACATATTTAGATAAATCTTAAATTGTAAATGAAATAATTTTTACGAGAATGAATGAGAAGTTTCCGATGTCCTAGCTCATCCGGTTGCTTGTCAATCCTCTAAGTTAAAGTTCCCCGGTTCTATTCCCACAAGCAAATATTTATCAGTGGTGAAAATTCTGTCGTGAAAATGGGTGTTTTGTATATCCTAATGTTTGGTTAGTTTGTAAGTCATGATATGACCATTGTGCTAAGAGGGATGTATGTTAAAACACTGAGACGCGTTGCAGACATTTAGAAATCTTGCGTTATTGCTGAATCAGTTTAATGTTTTTTTAAATGGTTTTCACCAAAATTTAGGTGAAAGCTACCAACAAGTTTTTGTCCAATTAAAAAGTTGTTTGTTTTAATTCAACGACACCTTAAACAAAAATTGGCACTTTTGAGGTATAAAGTAAAACGAAACCAAAATCTAACCTTCCTTTATCAAACAAAATCATGTTGTGATAGGGTCACAACAGAAGCTTTTACGATAGTGCGGAATTTTTTTATTGGGTTTTATGGAAATTATCAAAGCTGTTATTTTTCTACTCTAAAGTTGCCACCATGAACTCCCAGGGTTTTAAGTTCGTCCGCGTTTGAACTGTCCTCTTACGCATGTTTGATACCATTAGTATAAGTGGAATAAGGGTATTCGTAACCTACTACGTAGGTGCATTTAAAAATAATTTAACAACTTAAGAATATATTATTTAATACAAACTAGTAAACACATGGCAAAGGAGAAGGTCTCGTATTGTCTGACTTACAGTTTAATGGCTGTTCGGAATTTTAAATCAGCCCTAAGCTTAGCTTATATTAGCTACATGGTTTTCTACTCTTTCTCAATACAAATGTGCATATATTTCATCTACATTCAACTAAGGCAGAGGTCAGGGTGCATTGGTGATATGATTTCACTGACAAAAAGAATGAACCGGTCGTGAGACAGACCACCTAGTAATAATAATTCGTGAATCGAGAAAATTTCTGCCCATTCCATGAACTGGGATCTTCTGATCATTTCACGAACTAGGAAAAAAATATTCCAGTTCATGAACTGGACAGCTCAAATTGTTACCCAACTTTAAGGTTAGGTTAATTTTAGGTTGGGTTAGTTTAATATAATATCTTAAAACCAATTTCAGTTAAGCTTGTAGTAGACAGTATAAAAAGTTCCAGTTCATGAAATTTGTAAGAGTTAAAGCAATTTTTGCGCAGTTCGTGAAATGGTCAATCGAATAAACAAGCTCATGTAATGAGCAGAGATTTTCTCACATCACAAAATGAAAACTTTTACTTTTGAGGTGTAACATATCCATAAAACGGGTGATAAATAAGTTTTATTACGAATAACCTTTTTTTTATATTAATATTTTTGACCTGTGATTGACCTATTTATCGAATTAGTCCCTGGTAATAATACTATTATTAGTTATATTAGTATATGTTCCGTCTTACAAGAGGTACATTCCTTTTGTCTGTGAACTTCGACCGCCAATGTGCCCTGTTCTCTGCCTCCTCCTTCAGCTCTCAGAATGTTCTTCTTTCTTTCAAGTCATCTAATATTTGAATCTTCCTTCTTGTTAAGCTACTATTTTCCTCAACATGCTTTATTTTTTAACCCCGCCTTACTATTTACTCGTTTGAGTGGCTTGCATATCTACACTCTTTGACTAGTGACAAGTAAGGCTAAAATTAGATTAATTGTAAAAGCATATTATGATAAGAGAGTGAAAAATATTTTGGAATGATACCTTGGCACACAAAAGGGATTCGAATACCGATCTCCCCATCATCAGCAGTCTAATATGGTGGTATTCAAACTTATTTGTTCGCACACCTCCAGATATATATCTATTTTTAACTCTTTGTTCCGAAAGATTTTATTACTAATTTTGTATTCTATTTATTAGGGGTATATTTTAGCGTGCACTTTCTGAACCGACTGATTATATCCACACACGAGAAATTATATGAGCGAGAGTGAAATGACCTACCAATTTAACCTGTAAGGTTTTTTACATACCTTCCGTAGTCCTTTTATAATCCACATCGACATGGTACCGACATATTTAGTTCCCGTCCAAAAGAAGTTGTGCAACGGATTTTTATCTCTCAAGAAAAATTCATCAAATTCTGCTGGATTTAAACAAACGATCATCGGATCCTGTTGAGAGCACTTTACCCTAAGGACACCAAGATCGGTTATATGTAATCCACCTCACAGGCGTAGTTAGATAACTCGCTATTTTTGTATTGAGCTAGACTGCCGAAGATGGGGAGATCAAGGTTCGAATCTCGCTCGGGTGAACTGGGGTTGGTTTTCCACTATCCCTCCAGGAAAGTGCGGGTTCCCTTCCTCTACATTCAACCTTCCCAATCCCTAATCCATTAGCTTAATTAGTAGTCAAGCGTATAACCCGAACGGGTAGTAAGACGAGATACTAAATAAATAACAATATGTAGATGAACGAATGTACTGTATATATGTACGACTGTACGTGTATCCCTGGTTGGATATCACTGAAGCAGGTCACTAATAATAGCTAGAGAATTTATATATATATATATATATATTTTTTAAATTCTTCAGTTGTATCAAAATAAATCCTATCATCCACACTTGCTACACGTTCAAAGTAGGTTTATTGAAAATTAATCCGTATCGACACACTCGCCGTGTCCACACTTCATCGAACCTCTCCGACGAGAAATATGGCAGACAGGCGTGGCCTTTATTTACTGCAAACTATAAAACTTTATGAGTAACTCCTCGACATTTTGTTCCTACTGGATGCGAAACGTGCCAAGAGAAAGAAATATATTAGATATATAAAAAAGGGGAAAAAATAAAGAGTAATTCATTTTTATCAAGAGTTCGCGTTCCGAATGGCCTCTTCAAATAGTGAAGTATGGTGCAATGTTACCGGACGAGAAACTGCGTGAAGGGGTAAAGGGAGTTAGATTGTGGAAAAGGGTTGGGGGAAGGGTTTCATATTATATCCGCGTGCCAAAGGTATCTGTCATAGCTCGTATCTTGCAAAAATTCGTCCGTGAAACTGTTTCTTCGAGAAATGGAGGAAGTTTCACGCGAGGACATCAGGAAATATACAAATGCAGAAAAAAAATAGTCTCTGAGGATTTAAAAAGTTCGTCGAGAGAAGCTTCGCAATGATATGGTTTTCAATACGTGTGTTCCACGTTTTAATACAAATTCTTTATAATGAAGGTATAATCTAGACGTAGTGTACAATCAGTTTTGTGATGAGAAAGTGCTTTACTAGCTTGGCATGTACATCTCAGTACTTTCGTCTGGTATTCAAGCCCTCACCTACCTCTTGTCAGCATAAAATCAGACAAGACATCGACTCATGTCTTCTTCTATGTGTGCCTACTGGTGATGGCCATGCACACTGATTTAAGTTGTATTATTTGTAGAATATAGTTTTATTGAAAGTCTACCGATTATTTTTGCTAAATAGTATTTTAAAATATCCAATATTTTGATAAATTTTATCTTATCTAATATCGCAAAAATCAATTATTACATTATGTTTATGATCAACGTATTATAAATTATAATATATTCATCCATAGGGGCGTTATAACTTACTTATATGCATCATCAGAGGTCACATGATCTAAGGCGTCACTATCGCGTTGGACTGTGATTCCAGTGATGAGTAAATTAGGGTTTGAATCCTAGTATGGTGAACTAAATTTGTTTTTTATAAATTGTAAGGGGTATACGGGGGAGGGGGGAAGAGGTCGAGTCACATTACTCACATTAACCATGAAAACAAATTTATAGGTATATCTTAAGCCGTATGATTACACCAACAAATATATTTTGTAAATAATTTAAATATTACAGATACATCTTTCACAATCCGAAGTGCATTAAAAAATGATCATGATTGTCTAACTCACTAACACAACACCACTAATTAAATTGGAGTTAAAGTAAAACTTTCCCCATTTTTCCCTTGTGCCCTTCAATAGGGTTCTCACTCTCATACAGCAGTAATGTGGATACTCTTATTCCAATAGACTTTTTAGCACCGTGTCTAACTACCCGTTTTGATTTTACGCTTATGCACTAATTACGCTAATGGTTTTAGGGATTAGGAAGGCTATATTTAAAGGAAGTGTACCCACGTTTGCGTGGAGGCAAATTGGAAAACCATTTTGGTAAAACCACCCTTTTTAAACCAGGCTAAGTTTCTAACTTTGATCGCCCCATCATTGGCAGTCTAGTCTACTGCGATAATAGCGCCTTAGACCATGCGGCCACCGGAATGGGTCTCCAAAACTTACCATCCTCTTCCCTGTCATAGAGAGGTTTGTCAATTTAAACGCAAGTTAATCATATAAAACTATACCCCTTTTTTAAATCAGTTTCTGAAGTAATCATTCTTTGCTTTTGTAGCCTCTAAACATTCTCAATTTTGCTGTAACTGTTTTCTTCTTAAGGCAGCAGCTTCAGTTAGCGAGAAAGTATCAATAACTGTTAAGTTGTGTCGTTTTATAGAACTATGTTTCTATTTTGTCTAAGATTTTACTACCTTTCACCCTTCACTCACAACCACCCCTTGTCATGTCAATAATAAAGAGCGGTAAAAAAACTACGAAACTTCTTATCTTAAGGTAAAGAAGAAAGCTCCAGCTAGTTCTCGAATAACTTTAAAAAAATTTATGAGTCTATTAAAAGACTACTGTATTTGCTAGAGGAAGGGTAGATCTAGAGCCCATTTTTATCAAGGCTAGTCCCATTGATCTACAAATATTCTTAAATAATCGTTGAAATTGAGATAATACAAATTTTTTTAATCTAATAATATAAGTTAAAGATTGTTAAGGAAAATGAGCCATATTGATATTTTTCGATTTTATATTGGCACAAGCCGGAAGGGCAAAAACCTCGGCAATATACTTAACAAATTATAAATAGCATTACGTCATGTTAATCTACGTACTTAGCCATTCTTACAATATTACAGAAAATGACAGATGAA